>JABASM010000140.1:0-32807 GCA_019776545.1 Brachystomella parvula
TATATCAGGAATGGTTTTGATTTGCAGGAGGGTGGTGTAACACGGGAGCGGATTCTCGTTCTTTTTTTCTTCTGTGCAGATGTAAGGTGATCTTATGATGCTCTCAGTTTAATTTTGCTAATTGAAAATCCATGGTATTTAGGTGGCTGTTGAGACTCTTCGTAAAGGGTATAAGGAGCTCTTCTTAAAACTGATTAAATGGTCCCTTACTTACATTTCAACCAGGGTTGCTGAGTGGGTCCACAGGAATGGCGGTTGGGTGAGTGATCGCACATCAGACGATCAAAAATTGGATTTAAATTAACTACTGGTAACCTTGTTGCAGGGTGTAGTCCTGCAGTCTTCCCTCAACATCGCTTACCAAGTCAGTGCCTGTTGTGCCTTTGTTGCCGTAGTCTGCGCTTGCGTGGTCTATATACGACGTAACATTTGACAATGTGTGGATTGCTTTATATTTGTTAAGCTCTTTCAGATTATATTTATAACTAGGACGCCCTGTCTAGTAAGTTCTGTTCTACTATTACTTCTTGCACAGTTCACAATTCCAGAACTAAGGAGTATGCTCAATTTATCCACAATTATGAATGCTCTGCTTGCATTTTCTACAACTTGAGTCATCCCAAATTTTGTCATACATTTATACGTTTATACGAGAATTACTCAAAAATACTTAAAATAAAGCAGTACTGGACTCCAAGTCAATCAATTGCCGTTTCTTTTTATTAATGCCTATAATTTTTTCTTTATAAAATTTAACTTATCTGCATTGTCAACAGGATTTTCGTTTTCGTAACTATTATTTTTGATTATCGCAGTTCAACTTCCTCTATTACGTGTATATTTCTGAAGTACAAAAAATTGCAGGTGAGCAGGGGATCAGTACAAACTTAACGCTGACTCGCTGATGAGTGGGGTTGGTAGTAATATCGAGAGAAATATATAAAGACTTTTAAAAAATATAAAGAAATGGTATGATAATAATATTATAAATTATCTTAAAATGGTATAGAGGAATTTGTGTGGTAAATAAATACTTTTTAACGTTATTATACTTGAAGGGAAATGGGTTGATTTATGCTAAACGTAAATATAAAAAAAACATTAAATAGAAAATAATAGAACAGCAGCAGATTGTCATTAATTTACGTAAGGAGGTGGCAGTAAGGAATTGCTCTCGACTGCCGCTGTATTATAATGTGAGGCATATTCTACTTCTTCCGCTGCTTCTTTAGCTTCCTTCGCTTCAAAATCATTTCATAGAGTGCTTCAATTCCTTCGTCTAGACCTTCACCTAGAAAGCATACAAAAAACAGGTCGAGTCAGTAAGATAGTCAGTAGTACTTGCTTAAAAACATGAATGTCGGAGAGGCATCCGAGAAACTTACCAGTTATGGCACAGGCGGGTTGGACATGATACAGTGTATTATGCAGCATTTCCCTCAACTGCAGAATTGTTTCAATTTCATGAGGTTCTTTAGCTCCAGGGAGATCTTGTTTATTAGCTAGTAAGATCACGGGTACGCCGAGGTTGTCATTAGTCCTGACAGTTCGGCTCAGTTCAACCTTAGCTTCTTCAAATCGCTCCTCGTCCAGGGAGTCGAGGACAAAGATGATACCATCAGTGTGTCGTGTATAAGATTTCCAGAGCGGCCGAAGCTTTTCCTAGAAAAAAAAATTCCATGACTATAAGTCAAAGGTCGACGGATAAGAGATGATGTCTTTCATGATCTCATGACTAAATTAGTCAATTTGAATTTATTTATCCAGCCAGAAAAAATTTATTTCCAGAAATAAAAAATAAAAACAAGGGCAACTGTGCATGGTAAAACAAAAATTGAGCGGAAGGAAGTACTTGGCTTTAATTGCCACTGACTCATCTATTCTCAGAAATACATATAAGCGCAATTCACAACTCACCTGTCCACCAACATCCCACACAGTGAAGTTAACTCCTTTTGATTTCCCTTTTGATCCCCTCACTCGCTCACAATTGAAACCAATTGTAGGGACCTGGAAAAGTAGACAGAGTGATGATTCCACTTCAGAATTTTTTTTGATGAAGGAGTTACGAAGGATTAGATAAAATTTAAATCCCTCGACGTCTCTATTTACAAATTCCGATGTCGTTCTCAGGACCTACCGTATTCAAATAGGAGTCTAACTTAAGTCGGTACAAGGCAGTAGTTTTTCCAGCGGAGTCCAGTCCAACCATGACAATATGATGAGGACTCTGTAATGAAGCAAACAAAAACTAAGATTAAAACGAGTGGACTCTTCCGGTGTTAGAAAAATTAAAAGGCTCAATGAGCATGAATTACATCGCTTGATTTAGGAAGTAGGTCAATTCTTCATCCTAACACATATAAGGGATACAAATCTCTTCAAAGATCAACTGCTCACATAATCCCTTACACAATCACTCCTGCAATTAATCTGATCTTCTTACAACATCAATCTACTTAAAACTCTCGGTTTCAAAACCAAGGAAAAAAACTCGGGGGGCTAGTCTCTCGGTCTCGGAGCAGCATCATCCGTCATAAATTACAGAAACATTGCCCAGAAGTCGCTTTTGACAGAGTATCCAGTAAACTAGACTCTTCATGATCAAGCCGACATTGAACATAGCGAACGAGTGATCATATCACCGACATATGAAACTTACTTGAGTTCCTGGCAATGATTCCAGAAAAGAAGTTCCGCCCTTGGCCAGATTACCACCCATTTGCTTGCATCAAATTCGCCTTCCCGTCCTCCCTCGACTAATTAACGTGGCTCAAGTCAAGTTAGATTCCAGCTGATCCTTGTAACTTAACTAACGTAGACTAGCAGCCAAGTGAACGGAGCACAAATTATCCTGTTGCCTGTATGTTCCCAGTCTCTCCAAGGATAACTACAGAAATCAGAGGATCCCTGGATGGACGAACCTGAGTCAAGAGGAGCCGTATATGGTTTAATTGACGCTGGGAACTGCTGCTGCTATAAAATAAGCTGACGATGATTGTTATTGTTGGAGAGAGAAAAAAATGGTGACGATGGGTCCGCTCTCATGGGTCCTTTTGCTCCTCCACGAACTAAAAAACTCTACCCAAAAATTCACGAGACGAGGCTCACTGGGCTAGGATGCATAGGAAAAGACCCAGGGTTGCCATACACACGAAAAAAAATCTCGGGATCTCTTCTCACAGAGCAAAGTGACGCCACTTTTCCTTCTTCCTCCCCGTAATTTAACGGCACCTGCTGCACTCCACCACCTGTTTCCCTGACCTTTCAGCATGCACCCATCCATAATTTTTCGAGGTCACCCAAAATCACACCTTTTTTATTGTCAATGCAACTCCTGATTTTCATCACTAGGCTCAAAGACTCCAGACTCCGTCATCTGCGGGAGCTGGGCGTCCTCATTGTGAGAAACATGGGAAGGCCCTGCTGCATCTTCAAGGGCTAAGACTGAGGCTCCATTTCCAGGACCAGCAGGGATATCCCTATATTCGTTCTCACGGTTCAAGCAAAGACTTTCTATCATGTCTAAAAATATAGAGGCGTTAGTGGGTACAGGTGGGAAATTGTCCTGGTAAATATCCCTACCTTCAAGTATTCCACCAGCCAAAAGACGCTGTCGAAGTTCGGAATCAACCTCAGAGTTCAACCATGGTGTGACATGGTTGCCAATATCTAGAACATAACAATAGTAGTAATTAAGAAAGACTAGCTTTGGAGAGTATGGAGGCTGATCACTTACACTGGACATCGAGTATTTCAAAGAGTCCAATGCTAGCCAGTGACTCCATAACTGCTGGAGTCATTCCAGATAAATATGAATGGGAGAACATGACGGCTCCACTGTTTCGCTCAAGCTCTTCCTGATTTTCTCGAATCTGTTCTCTGCTGATCATTAGTTCCTCATTCTTTTTATGGATCTTTTGGTAGCGGTGCTTGAGCCGCTTGCGACGAATGATCTCCTGTCGCCTTCTTTCCAAAATTTCATTTTGCTCCTCTCTCAGCGATTTCAACTCCTCTTCTTCCAGCGTCTCCTGGAGCGACTGTTCCAGAACTTTTGCCCCGACGACCTCAACGATTGGCTGAACCTCTTCCTCGAATGTGAATGTTTCTCCTGGAAGAATTTCTGTACAGGCGTCATATCCTATCTTGACAGGGACATCGGAGGGTTTCGGTCTCAAGTGATGGATAAGATTCGTTTGAGAAGCCACCTCTAGTTTTCCCATTGGCTCAGTCTGCTCAATTATGTAATTGTTCAAGTTCAAATTGTAAAAGTCATCCTTTGCTACAGGCTGATCTTTTGGCATTCCAGGGCAGGTGAGGCGTTCAAGGGGATGGTGACGTTTTCCGCGTTTCCTAATTTTGCTTTTCGCATCAAAAAGGATTTTGGCCCGGTCTCGCTCTACCTGTTGTAAATTCAGTTCATGCTAAAAACGATGTGGACTTGAGCTACAGCAGTGGGTGCGTACCTCTTGAAATGTCCTGTATGTCTTTCCACGGTACACGCGAGGATCCCACATCATATTATAGTAGTCATGGACTCCGTGGGGCCTGGCTCAAAAAGAAAATTTTCAGAAACGTGCCCTGGATTTCATTTAACAGATTTCCAGGTTACAGTTCCACGCCGCTTCGATATTTTGGTCGCAAGCCCAAAGGCACGCTTAACAAATCGTAATAGCCATATCCCACCTTCGGAATTCCACTTGTAGTGTCCAATACATGACTACGCCGTTTCTGCTGAGGTTTTATACGATAAGCTTCTCGTGTCACGCAGGAGGCCATTTTGGAGGATCAGACTAAGAAAACCCAGGAATAATTTAAAGATCGGTCAAGTTCTAAGGTTATTATCCCAATTTTTCTGTTGGTAAATGGATTTTTCCTCACTTTTTCTTTGTTTCTTCTAAGGCTCTGGGATCGGGAACTATGCCAATAAATACTTGAATGACTCATGAAGCGTCATTTGACAGAATGCGAAACAGGAATGTATAAACCGTAAAAATAGCAAAAAAGATGATGATTCTATAGTATGTACTTGGCTTTAATTTGCAGAAAAAAATTGCACACTTTGCAAACCCCAAAAAAGCTTTGCTTAATTTGAGTGAAAACTTTCCTTAGCGTAAGCGTTCTGGTTAAAGAAAAGACAAGACATGCGTGAGTAGCTAATCATTCCACAATTTCAGTCAACGCTTATCGCGTATCGCGCTCCCATTTCCTGTTCATATATATAATAAATTCAAACCAGATTTATTCACTCTACCACTACTATGATAGTTCATAATTAAAAATTTTAGCAAAGAGAAACCTGAAGACAATGTGGAATCTTGGAAGGCTTTACATACTTTTTACACTATCGAATTTTCATAGAGGTAAACAATAAATTATTCGTATCGAAAATAACTGAATTCGTGACTGAAAATTTTATTTGTAGTTTTTATTCTATAGTTACCGGCCTTAAGTGCTATCGCTGCAGCACACTGGTACCCACTGGTCCACGTATCACAAACGAGACAGAGACGTTAAAACATGAGCCCAGCTCTCAAGATACTAGTATTTACGAATTAGAATCCTGCGATGAATTCGAAAAGTCAAGTACACCACGTGACCCATATGTCGTAGAATGTGGAGATGAAGAGATTGGAAATCCAAAAATGAAGCAAGTCTGTGGGAAGGTCGTGACATTCAGAACCACGGTCATGGGAGAAGACGCCGAGGGAGAAGGAGATTTAATTCCCAAGTTATCGACCAGCCGTGGTTGTGTTTATGCTTCCGCTTTGACAGGACGCCAACATTCTCTCTCTTGTGGACCCCTTCAAGCCCCCAGCAGCGACAGCGGTCAACAAGCGATTCATGAACAAGAGCACGCTTGCTACTGTGATTCTAATTATTGTAATTCTGGGGATATGCCAAGACTCATTTTCTGTTTGGTATTTAGTTTCGCTTTCTTCCAAGTACTACCGTAAAAATATTGAAAGCATCTTCATTTTTTTTGCAATAAAATTACATTAGGAAAGAATTCCAGGCTGGAAGGCGTTTATACCGCTGTACAGAAAGTCTGGAGAAGCGGTGGGGATTTTTATTTGTTTACACCGTGGTAGGGAACAAGGCGCAAGTTCGTTCTACTGACTCGGAGAGTGAACGGTTTCTTGTTGTTCAACATCCGAGGATGAGGAAATAGGCCAAGGTCGTCTTCCGAATTCTCATAGCAGAAACAAAATGCTCAATAGGATAAATTGGAAGGAAGAGGAAGGAGGTAATCAATAGAGAGACGTAACACTTCACTGTCCACCCCTTCGCAGACAGCGTAAATCATGACTGTCGGACTCACACTCCTCGTCGCTGCCTGGTTGACCCTTCTGGCTGGGTCACTGGCTAACAAAATTCCGGAATATCGAGATTATCATTATTCTCACTACGAGCATTACGACGAAAAAAATTCAGACCAGGATCACCATAGAATTTCAACTGTTCATCAAGGAATTTCAACTGATCACCAAGGAATTTCAACTGATCACCAAGGAATTTCAACTGATCACCATTATTCAGGAACCGGGGAAATTCATCAAATTTCAGCAGCTAAGGTTAATCAGAAATCAACGAGCGAACACAAAATTTCATCCCAAGAAGGGCATGAGGAAGAAGATTACTACGACCACTCAGGACGGTCCTACGACCAAGTCCATGACTTTGAAGAGCATGAGGACTACTCAATGGGTGAGGACGAGGATGAGGAGGAACAACCAATCAGTGACGTTCATCCGCAGGAAGCCTCCCCTAAACACCTTGTAGCGGGTATTGGGGATGATACCCCTGCCGTGAGTTTCTCAGCCGAAAATAAATTTAGAGGGCCTGAGATTTTCTTTGATGGTCACGCTTTGAGTCTTCCAAGGGCCATTAGATCCAGGTCTCATAGACTCAAAGGAGGATTTAATTGGACAGTTTATCCTAAAGGAAATTACAGTGGAGCCCCAACATGTCTCATGGCTGATGCTGGGCATCCCTCCACAAGTGGACACTTGGAGCTCATCGTGGGATCTGTCAGAAGAGGTTAGTTATAAAAACAGATCAAAGATTTTAAAACAAAGAATTTAGCGACGAAAAAATTTCAGGCTGCTGGTGCAACGATACTATGACAGGTAGTTCAAGACAAAATTCATACAAACCTGTCCGGCTATAACTTAAGAAATTTTTAGTGACGCCAAAACCACGGACCCGAGTTCCAGGGGTTCAGTTTTGGTCAGAGCGAAATGGTGAAGGAAACAGCGCTTACACTGACGGTCGAGAGACACGATTCCCTTATGCAGTGGAGATGCGTTCATTTCAGCTGGTAGGAACCTGGATTCAATGGACCTTATTCGCAGAATCTAATTTTACTGGAGAGTCAAATTGTCTCGTGGCAGCTCCGGCATCTCCAAAGGGTGGAGTCAATTACTACTTTACTAACATTCCAAGGCAGCTCAGGATCGGATCTCTTCAACAAGGGTGTGTCGCTTCCACTTCGTTTGAATTTGCAGGTTAGGCCAAAAAAATTTGCTGAGGAAAGACTGAATGTTACAAAAAAATTTTCACTTCCAGGGATTGACGAAGAAACAATGAAAAAAGACAAGGCAGGCAAAGCAGGTGCTGGTGGGAAAAACCCAAATGAAGATGGTGGGACAAAGATCAATACTGACAATGACGGTGGGACAGACGAAGAGATGACTAAGGGAGAGGGTGGCTTTGACTCGGATGCAGTAGATATATTTGACAACGGTGAGAATGGGAAAGCGGAAAGTGATGCCAAAAAAGGAAGCGGTGCCCTGGCTGCGATTAAGATTTCAGAATTCCATATTTTCTCAGTTGGATTATTTTTAGTTTTTGCAGTTGCGCAGTAGAAATGGGGATTAATTTCGAGCAATGTCATAAAATTAACTTCAACTGCCATATCCTGATGAAATTCCAAATCCATATGTACCTGTCAATCCATGCTATTTCTTCCTAGTAAGAAATCTAGTCGAAAATCTAGCAAGCAATATAATATTCGTCATTTTAGAAACAAAAATCTTACTTTCGAAATCCTATACGTAATAGTTAAGAGAACTTTAAGCTTATGCATGACTAGTCGTGTTAAACAAAGACTGAATGAAGAAGGCAGAGCAGCATCGGTGGGGGTAGAGACGTGGCAGTGGGTTGAAACAGTTTATCGAGATCATGACGCCGAATCCCCCGTCCCAGGCTGCAAGACGGATATGAGCTCGCGTGTGACCATTTTACCCTGAAAGTGATTAATGACTGAGTAACTAATGAATCTGTAGCTGATTTATATAAGTTTGCTAATTGTTAGTCATTTTATGTGGCTCTCATCGTATTTTTCGTGGGTGGAGATGGTGAAATGATGAGTCGATGTTCTGTCTATTCTTAGCGTTTTCTTTAGAATCTCAAACAAAAAATTCTCGATTCTCGCTGAATAAAACTCAAGTTCCACTAGCCAATAATTCTAAAAATTGAGACAACCACAGCTGCTCTTGTCAAATTTAATCCCGATTTAAGACTACTGAGATAAACGAAAAAAATAATTCTTCTTATTATTACTTTTTTTGATGGAAAAAGGAATTCAACAGTATGAGTCAACGCAGAGCAAAAATTCTAGATCAATATTTGGCCCACTTTCTCTGCAGACTACAAAACTTCTTCACGAAGAGCAGACAAGAGTCCTTTCACTTTGGGTCAGCTTTCTCCACACGTGGATTTTCTCTTTTCTTTTTGACACACTTTCACTACTGTGATAATACTCGGGACGTGGCTGGCTGGAGCTAAAGTGCTGATTGGCTGAAATCATGGATCTGAAATTGGCTTTCGTAATTTTAACGCTGTTCTATGAGCGACAAGCCTACCGCGTCCAGCGTCTTACAATCTTCTCGGAAAATTGTTGTAAAGGGAAAAGTGAAACTTATGATTCCAGCGTGAGGAATTTAGAGGAAAAGTCAGTAATACCAAAAATAAGATCCTTCAGTATTCATAGAGGACTGTAAGTTAAAATTTTCCTGAGAAGAATAAATTATTAATAACTGTCTGAGACAAGCGGTCTGTTTTCAGGTGGGCCTTAGGCACAGGCGTAAATTACACAAAAGATGGAGTTTACTACGAGGGGAATAACGATGATCTGAATGGGAATTGTGGGAGCTCAGCATCAGCTGGTGGACTGGATTACATCCAGTACAGATCAATACGGTTCGTTGGGAACGCTTACCTTGACCTCCCTGGCCTGAGCTTCTTCACAAAAGAGGGTTTCCTAGGGGAGGAGCTTTATTTCGACGGTACGAACCTCAGACTTCCTTCACCTTACGTGTTCAAATCCTATGGATTCACTGGAAATGATAGCTGGACCATCTACCCGCTCACTAACTTCACAGGTTTTAAATTATTCACTATCGTCAATTTTTTCGAAATCTTAATTTAATTTTGATTCTTTTTTTTCTCAGGAGGTCATTCCTGTTTGATTGCTCAGAGCAAGGTAGTGTCGTTCATTCATAAGGGCACAACTGTCACTGTTGGGTCTGTGCAAAGGGGCTGCCTAGTGAAACGTATAGAAAAAACCCCATTTTTAGAATCTTGAAATAATTTTACTTATCTCTGGATTTCTTTGGCCTCAGGAGGCGCTAATAAAGGAAAGGAGCGAGAAGGAAGCAGAAGAAGCAGCGCTAAGACCCTCCATTCCCATAACGCGCTGATTCTGTACAATGAAGCAAATCTGAGCGGAGAACGACTCTACACGGATGCACCTCAACTTCGCCTTCCTATTCCCTTAATTTTCAGCTCATATTCCTTTGTTGGTACCAAGAATTGGACGGTATTCTCGGGGACTGAACTGACTGGCCGATCCTTCTGCCTCTACAATCCAAAGTCAAGTACGGGAAAGACACCAACAGTTTTAGTGGATATGTCCATTGGATCTGCTCAGCGTGGCTGTGAATCAGATCCAGTGAGAGAGCTCATTACTCCACCCCCAGAGACACTTTCCAACGTGGTGGATGTCCCGGGATGCGGGTGGAGACATACTTCAGAAGTTCTTGGACTAGTACAATTTGCCTTCATGGCAGCAGCAGTTCTACAAATGTACCTGCTAGGTTGCTAGAAAATATAACTTAAAAACTAATCTCAAGATCATTGTGAAACAAACTGAAGTTCAAGGTGAATATCTTTAACGGAATTAAAATTTAGACCAGGAAAAACCAAGTTTTCTTTCTCTTAAAACTACTGTAGAAGTGAGAGGGATGAGCAGGAACAGGTGTGTCGACTATTGATCCTCTGATTATGTAAACTTTCAATCATTTCCAATTAGTTTCATGTTCCTCCCTGCCTGAGCTCAAAGTCAGAAAAGTTTTTCCATCCAATCAAATTATGTTTCTCGGTGAAGAGTTTCCGAATTTCTTTCTCTCAGCCTTCATGTTTTATTTATGAGTTCCCTAATAATCCCATCATCCAGCTTCAGCATCATGAGCTAAGGGTTGAAAATCCACGCCCATAAACCTTTCCCAAAAATAGGAGGTAACTGGATTTACTACTGGAAAATTGGACTACGTTCTCTTAGTACTTCCTTCTCTGCTGACCAAAGTGGACGCTAGGAATATTAAAATGGAGTCGAGGAATTTCTTGATAATGTTTAGAGCCCTTCTATTGGTAAAAGTTCTATTAGGGGCGGAGAACCAGCTTCAGATTTTTACGCTCCACAAGGAAGAGGACTGCAGTGATTCTGGAGAAGTCTACACGAAGAGCGTACGAAACCTGGGACGCGTTTCGTCTCTCGTCACTTGCGGCTCGATGCGCTGCTTCTGCAATCATCACGGCCTGTAAGTTAAGCGCTTTCCTAACAAAATGTCTGACCATCTGAAAGGCAACGGCCGCTCCTTTCCCCAGAAAAACGTATTGAGACCTAGCCATGCATTTTCAGTTTTCTTACGAGTACTTACTTAGTTTCGCTTTCCTTATAAACGAAAGTGGCTCAAGGATGTTGCTGTAAACCAAAGAAAGCTAAATTATAGTTTAATAGTCTACTTCAACAGTAATACATAGCAAATAAGGGAATAATAAGAAGTCATTTAAATTTAAACTCCCTATAACTAGGAAGAGTAGTCACGGGTTGAGGTTAGCGTTTTACAGGTACAAAGAGCCAAGCGAAACAACTTCTGAACTCTACATACAGGCCCACGCTTCTTACCTTTGCTAACCTATGCAGACGAGTCCGAGTCCGAAAAAGAAACAGTCTCCACTTCGTTGACGGCATCCGTCGTAATTTGTCCTCTCTTAGGTTCTTCTTCAAAATAGACGAGGGTTTCATAATACGCAATGACCATGTCGGGTACCTTCACATTGAGAAGTTCTCGGGGTAGCGGTTCCATGGCCGGAGCACCTCCTTCTTCGTAGATATCTTTCCACTCCACGAGAAAACATAAGCTCCCAGGAAAATCTTCGGAGTGCAGAATTCCAAGAATGCGGCCTACCTCATACCCCTTGTCAAAGCCAGTCTAAAATTCATTTAATAAACAGTTAGGCACAGCTCAATCAGTCAATTGTCTCTTTTGGTAATACCTGATGTTTCGGAAGAGATGAGGGTGTCGCTGTACTTGATGCCTCATCCCCATTGCGACTTTCCGTAACTTCCGCATTGGATGGAATTTTTTCAGCTGGCGCTGGTTCGACTGGTTCAAGAAAAACAAGGCAGGAGTTAAAAACAATTTGGTTACTATTCATTTATTTTGAAAAGTACTAACCAGTGATATTTTCCTTTTCAATTATACCCGACATCTTCAACGTAGCGCTGTCCATGTCTATGGCAGTGGCAAGTGGCAAGTCTATTAAAACGAAAATAGGAAGCTGATCCAATAAGAATAAGAGAAACCTCTTCAGCGTGGCGACAGAGAACAGACTGACACGCACTTTCCTGCTGCGTAGAAAAAGAGCAAATGGCAAATTAGTCACCTAACGACCTAACCTTTTGATGATTAGTAGGCACATTCTCATCAGTGTTTCGCCTTTCGAATTCAGCTCGAATGCCGTTTCTGCTTCAATCGAATCTCGAATGACTCCATTTGCGATCTTGAAATTCGAATGCTTTCGAATCATTTGAATCCTGTCATTAAAAGTAGAATACGAATTCCGAATTATTAGAATCTTAGCTTTGAAAATCGAATGATCGGATCAAGCCTTTGACGGAGATTTTTCTGGGACCCATAGCGAAAATTGCTGGGAAAGAATGACTGGTATTTCGTTCATTCATTTCGTTTATTCATTCATTTCCCCATTCATTATTTTCCTGCGATTTTCGCCATGGGGCCCAGGCTAACAGAAATCCGATCATGTCCTTTCGAATGACACCAAACCAACCAAACACTAATTTCGAACCTTTCGAATCCTGGCCTTCAAAGTTCAAAATGGAAAACGAATTTCAGTTGATTCGAATCCTGGCCTTAGAAATCGAGTACGAATTTGAATCTTTCGAATTGAGAATTTTCTGCTCTTCAAATACGAGCTCGAATCATTCGAGAGCATTCGATGTCTGCTATTTGATTTAAAACACTATAGTATGCTTCTCATCATTCCCGATTTTTCTTCCCCTGTACCCGTGGCGTGGTGATGATAATAAATATTTAGAATTAGTTATAGTAGTAAGCTATACAGAGACAGATGATACATTTTGGCGAAAACTCATTTCTATATACGTATAGATAGTAGGTCGAAGGTTGAGATTGGGTCGTGACTTTGCTCACTTTCAATTTCTGGATGGAGGAAACATCACAAAGAATGCGGGCGAACCACCAAACAATCAATCTAGGAATACTTTTACATCACTAAATGATGCCTTGGTTGATGGCCATGACTAAAGTTGCTAAAACGTTAAGTTTTACTCGAGTGCTGGCTTCCTTCAGACTGTCATTCCTCATGGTTCAGTTTACGTTTCAATCCTATTAATTAATTTTTCGTTTTTAGTTGGAGCTTCACCACTTACAAGAACTTCAAAAGAAGTCTCCAGGAACCTCTGAAATCCGGTAACTCATTGTTGGAAGTCAAAGGAAAAACCTGTGAAAGTCGAAAACTGAACTGGGGATTTTTACAGCTTCGCTCACTTCGCCATGTTGGGAATGCCGACACATCAATTCGTACCCTCAGCCTCTTCACTGACGAGGGCTTCCTTGGGGCTGATTTACAATTAACTGGAAGCCGACTATCCCTCCCCTCTCCCATTGAATTTCATTCCTGGGGATTTACAGGTGGTAAAGCCTGGGCAGTTTTTCCACTAAGGAATTTCAAAGGGAATCTCACTTGTCTCCGAGCATCCAGCCGTACATCTCTTATTGGTTATCAGAGTTCGAATTTCAGCGGACCAATAGGATCCATTTATTCCAGCTGTCCTAAATCCGGGAATGTTCCGAGCCCTCCAAACTCATTAACGCTCTACACGACCCCAGCTGGGAATTCGACAAATGAGGCTGACGCCTCTCTTTTTCTGGATGGATCTGAACTCCAGCTTTCTCAACCCCAAGTATTTGTTGAATACTCAATTACTGGAGGAGACAGGTGGACAATTTATGCTGGATTAGAGTTCAACGGGAAATCCAGATGCCTAGCTACTTTTGGTTCCTGGCAAGTTAAGAATGGAAGCTCTCCTCGCCGATTTCGTTTCAAAAGGAACTCACTCGATTCTGCGGATTCCCTAGATTTTGGAGAAACATGGCTCATAGGTTCAGTGCGGCGTGGCTGTTTCCTGTCCAGCGTCAGTCAGTACGAAGAAGACTATGATGGCTCAGTTTTCTTTTTTTACGGACGGGTAGCAGGAAATAATGGCAAAGAGAAAAACACGACCGACTGGAACTCGACGGCTGGAACTGAATCGAGCGGAATCCCGACCAATTCTGGAAAGGGAATTCCTCTTATGCCAATTGGAGCTACCGGAATTTTTCTCTCATTCTTGGTAGTAGACCTTATCAATTAGTGAGATGTTATCCAACCTAATATTTTTACAGAAGACCAGTTCTGCTAGTTTTCAACCCTTTATGGCTTTCTTTTCAGGTGTGATAATTCTAGTTTTGGGTAATTCACATTTATTGCCTATAATTAGGATGACAGGTTATTGATTTTAGTGATGTAGAAACATATAATGAGACATTAAACCAGATTATTATGTGGGAATTATTTTAGTGATCAGAATTCCGCTGTGCTTCTTAGTAATTCCAGAAACAGCGTTGAAGCGACTCAGAGTAATATGCTCCCGCTTCACAGGTATATCTGTAGTCAGATGAAGGCCCGTCATAGTTTTGGAATTTTCTTGGTTCCCCTAAAAATTCAATTAAGGTTTTAAAAATTTTTTCTTAGAATTCCTGACATTTCTATGTAATTACGGTCTCTCCTTCCGTTGTAGGAATTATATCTGCCATCATAGTAATTTGAGTTGTAAGGAAGCAGCCTTCCATTCCGATCATATCTCACGCCGTAATCATTTCCCTGGCGATAATCAGACCGCCCATTGTAATAGTTGTAATTATTGTAACCGTTTCCGTCGTAATTTCTGCCGTAGTAGCTCCGGACTCCAGTGTTCCAGTTAACAATGGGCTCAGATCCAGGTACATGAGTTTCCAGTGCTGAGTGCCCAGTACTTGGCTCGTAACTGTAGCGGAACCCCAAGCCAAGAGCTAGGCCCACTACTCCCAGAAAAATCAATCCGCGGGCGGCCCACATTTTTGGACTTTAATGGAAAGGAAGAAACGATTTGAGAAATTTAAGGCGACTGCTGGTTACTCGTCTCCAGAAGTAAGGCTTTTATACGCTCCGTGAAAAGGCTATTTCTTTATGTATCCAAAAAAAATTAATTGAGGAACTTCCAAAGTTCCAGTTAATTAGCATAACAGGCTCGTAATTACAATACGATATAAAAGAATTCAGACCAAATAATTAAATCCACGCTCAAGGAGCTGATTTCTATTGGACCAATTTTTAAGGTTTGGCAAGTCAGATAAGTTTTTGTTTCCTGGAAAGGTGGGAGAGTAACATGTTATCCGCCCTTGCAAATAATCCCCATTCCCCAAATTGTCTCCTTGCAAATCATCCCTTGTCACTTAACTCCTAAATTATTGAGCCAAAAAGTATTAAATTTCCATTAGGCAAGATTTTTATAGTGTCATAGGTGTAAAGAATTAATTAAGAAAACTAGTTCTTCTTCGGTCATGACAGCCAATTAGGAGTTAACGAACATCGTTAGGACTTGTCTTTTGTCTTTCATAAATCACTTCATTCAAGCTCCCAAAATCCATTTCAGGGAAAAGCTTAAAAAGGATGCCAAAGCGACCTTTGTATTCCTGTGGACCTGTTTGTTCAAATCAATAAAAAAAAATTAATTTACATGTGAGTATCATCCGAGCAAGCTTGGAAGCGTCAAAATTAAGGGTGGGTAAGATGTTTTAAGGAAGGGACTGGAGGATATTGAAAGCAGTGCTGGAGTCGAGGAAGGCCACTGGTTTTTGAACTGGAGAATGACAAGTTTTTTCAGCAGGCTTTGGAACATCGTACCATACCTGAATTTTGTCGTAGCAGGAACTGCCTTGTTCATTCAGACAAAGATACTCTACCCTTGGCACGGAATTCTGGAAAGTACTTTTGAAAGAAGTAGAAGAGCTTGGGAATGTAGGCTTCGCCAATACCATAACAAACATTTAGAAGACCTCCGCAGTATACACCAGTCTGTTGGGACGGTGGAAAAGAAATTCCAATTCGGGAAACCAGCGGTACCTCCACGACCATCTACTCGATGTAAAGAGGATGATGACGATGACGACTATCTATGACGAGAAACGATTCCAGGGGTGACAGGGTGAGGTTTGTCTCCCCTCTTCATTTTTTGGTCCAATGAAATATTTATTCATTAAGCTATCTCTTTGCTTCAAGGTTTCCAGTGCAAAAGTAATGGGAGTGACAGTGGATTAGGAGCTTGAACATTTTAATCTACAACAGAAATAAAAATAATTCCCTTTGATTTTGCTAGAAGGAAGAAGGGGGGGGGGGAGTAGCTACCAAAATCGACGAAAATAATTCCCGTTGCCAAGGAGCCTTGGGCAGCAGCAGTAGTTTTAGTGCGATTTGTAGGAAAGGCCTTCTCAAAATTCACGGCCAAAATGTCGGCCTTGTCAAAATTGACCCAAATTCTTCCCCTTATAAATTTTGGACTAGCAAGTGCTGCTTTGGGTTTTCAGTTAGGAGTACTTTATCCTTGGCATCCAGAATTCAATGAGTCTCTCCAAGACTTTCAAAGTACACAAAGCGAGCAAGTAAATTCCATGATTGCTTCAGAAGCCCCTCTTCAAAAGCAAATCAAGAATGACATCGCCAGACTGAGTGAAGAGCTAAAAGCGATCCACTCTGCTTCTGTCGAAGAGACGCCTCAGGAGGTCCTGCATCTTGAGCAAGAAGGTGAGAAGAGCGGATGCGAGACCTGAATCAAAAAAACAAGGCTGTAGGCTTCAGAACAAGTCGGAAGCAGTGCTGCATCTCTCTAATCCTGAAGCTGCATAAGATTAGTTCTGACAAAAAAAATTGTAAAATGAATCCCGGGCTGGGTGTAGTAAATTTTTCTTGCACAATACAATTTAGATTTTGATAAATTGAACAGAGTTAATTTCCTTGTTCTTTCCTGGTTCCATGGTGTCGGCTGAAAAAGTGTGGGAGCTAGACGGGAGAAGGTGCAGCCCACCCACCGAATCCCTCCTCAAATTCTTCTGCGAGTTTTGTTAGCAGGAGATCATTATAGCGACCAGCTACCACCTGCAAATTCCAATTTTTAGAGGACAAGGCACTGTAGTCATTTTTAGGAGAAATAAAATGACTTAATTTCACCTGGACCCCAACAGGTAGTCCATTTTGGTTTAACCCTAGAGGGACTTGTACCACCGGAAGTCCCAAGATATTGAAAATAGCTCCATAGGAAAAATCAAATGGTCGAAAAGAGGGGACGTCCGTGTAAAGGAGCAGTAGTGGGGTGGGACGGATAAAGAAGAATTCCATCATCGAGTAAAAGACCCTTTAGAAAAAAATGAAGTTTTTGAAATCGGAGCTAACACCAGATTCGCCATTTTTACCTCCAGCTCCCTACCAAGCTCTCGTTCCATATCCACCATGTCTCTGTTTATTGGAAAATAGTTAGCAACGTAGGCCATCTTCTCAAAAATTCCAAGCAAGAGAGCCGGTAGTGTGTGGTGTGAAAATCCAAATAGAAGTTTAAAAATCTCCCAGAAAGGATTCACCTATTTTCAAAGATTATCATCGTAATTTATAAGTTGAAGAAAGTGATTTGAAGATTGCTGCCATCCTGGCAAATCTTACTTTTCGCTGTCGCATTCCTAGCTCTTCGCAAAACGTCGTTGCTCCTGATCTACTCATTGCCGCCTCCCAAATTCCAACGCTGTGAACCATTTTCTCGAGGCTGACTTTCTAGAAATCAGAACGCTAGTATAAAATTGTTAAACCCAATTCGCCCCAGACATGTACTGGTTCTCACCTTAGCTTTAATTTCAAGCTTCTGCTCCAGAAAGCTAACCGCTTTCAGCATGACAGCTTTGAGCTCATCGGAGACAGGGGTGACCATTGCACTACCCCCATTATGCTCCATGTAAAAAACTCGAATTTTTTTCAAGCTAGGTGCGGGTTTTAGCTTGCTTGACTCCTCTTCCTGAACAATGACCTTGAGTATGAGCTTCAAGTCTTTTGAGCGCCGGCACATTGGCCCAACAGAAACAAATTCTCGGATTCTACCGGTGATTCTTGGCTCCTACAGATTTGTAATCTGTTAACAAGTAAATATGCTTGGTGAATCCCTACCTGTCCAATACTGGAAACAAGGCCAGTCGTAGGTTTAAGCCCAAAAATCCCACAGAAAAATGCGGGCATACGAATCGAACCTCCAACATCAGACCCGATTCCGAATGCGGAGCCAGAAACGGCTTGAAGTGCTCCTTCTCCTCCTGATGACCCACCGGTAGTGTAGCGCGTATCGTAGGGATTGTTTGATCGCCCATAGATCGTATTGAAACTCTCCCACCACATGCACAGTTCACTGCGGTTGAAACAGAAGTAGATTCATTGGGAGCTAGGGAGTTTACTGGAGTTAATATTTCTAAGGAATACCTCACGTTCGTAACGCCAATCGGAATAGCACCGGCCTTCCGCAGCATCCAAACGACCTCACTATGCCCGACGGCGTGGACATTCCTTCGATAGTGCAAGCCCACAGTATGTCGCAGGCCTGGAAAACATTCGTGCGCTTCCTTCACTTATTACAAGCACGAAATTGATTTTTTGGAGCTTACCTTTGACACCAAAGGCATCTTTTATTGTAAATGGAACTCCAAGTAGGGGTAGCTTCTTCTCCATTTCTTCACGCTTGTAAAATTTTGATTGGATAAGTTTGTCCTCTTTTCTTGCTTGTTCCAGGGCTTCCATGAACCTCTCATCGACTACAGAGTTGATAATTGGATTCACCTCCCGAATTCGATCAATAAATGTAAGCATCACTTCTTCAGCCGTCACTTCCTGATTTCGAATCTATGAATTTGGATTGTGATTAGTTAGCAGGAGTGAAACCAAGCCGCGTGCGCGAACCTTCTCTGCGATTCCCGTGACGCTGTCGAGGAGGATCTGCCGAGAGCCAATGGGAGGAATAAATTTTTTAGATTCAACCCAAGCAAATGTAAAAAACAGGTAAACAGTCCCAACGAAGTCAACCACTATGTATAACACGGTGAGCAGTAGGTGAATCGCTGCACCGAGCAGCTTCATGACTACAGAAACTATAACCAGAACCCTTGCAATGATTAATAATTTAGACTTTACAGAAACCCAGCTTGTAGAACGTCTAATTTTACATTTCTTTTTCCTTACTATCATTTTGATATCCTCACCCCCATTTTGACTACTATTATGACGGTTTCATGTAATCAAAACATCCAAATTTCGTCTCCATAACAATTTCCGTCCGCGTCCGCTCATCATCGAGAAATCAAGAAGGAAAAATAGTTGATACGATACTCACTGAGGATTTTATTAAGTTCGAGGAATGAACGTACAATTTAAAAATCAGTTAGATTCCAAAAACCTGAAATGTCCAGTCCCAGAACGCCAAATATTATTCGCCTCAAAAGGTTTGCATCCTTATGCTGGAGATTCGAGAAAGCGGTTCTGAAGGCTTTGATGTGTAGGTGGGATAGAAATTGGATCCCCAGCATTTTATGCTGTCTGTGCCCTGGGTGGATCAGCATCCTGTGCCATAACTCACTTGGTCACGCTTCCTCTCGACTTGGTCAAGTGTCGCATGCAAGTTGATCCTGCCAAGTTTCCAAACATGACTGAAGCTCTAAAGGTCATTTTGCGCTTCTGTTTATTTTCTCTTCCTTTTCCCTAAAAAATAAGTTTGCGTTGTATTTAGATCACACTTCGCGAGGATGGGCTGCGAAGTCTTGCTCGTGGATGGGCTGCCACAACAGTAAGAATAAAAGTTGACATCCATTCATCGCTGTTAAAGCAGGTTGGATTTTACAGGTTGGATACGGCATACAGGGTATCTTCCGATTTGGCCTTTACGAACATTTCAAAATCAAGTTTGCAGAGATGAGTAGTCCTGAGGGATTTTACTTGTATAGGACCTTCATTTACCTTGTTGCTGCTGCATCTGCTGAATTTATTGCTGACATTCCATTGGCACCTTTCGAAGGAATCAAGGTAGGAGCTCCGATTCACGCAGGGCTTTCCTTTATGCATTTGTATATCATGACGCAGGTTCGAACTCAGACGAATCCTGCATTTCCAAGGGCCTTGAGAAAGGCTCTTCCCCACGTTTGGGAAACAGAAGGGTTTGGTGGAATTTTTAAAACTTTGGTTCCGCTTTGGGGGCGTCAGATTCCATACACAATGGTCAAGTTTACGACATTTGAGCGAACGCTGGAATTCCTTTACAAGTAAGTTAGTTTTTCTTGAGTATTGATTCAACAGATGGCTATTGGCAATTATTATTTAGAAACGTTATTGGGAAACCGCGAGACTCACTGAAGACGTCAGAACAGCTAGTTGCTACTTTTACAGCGGGTTACACTGCTGGAGTTTTCTGTGCCATCGTTTCCCACCCCGCGGATACAATGATCTCGAAGCTTCAAACCCCTGGAGCAACCTTGCGTGGCGTCTATGAAAAAATTGGATTCAATGGACTCTGGAAAGGCCTTGGCCCAAGAATTCTTATGATAGGTTCTATTGCAGCATCCCAGTGGTTGATTTATGACAGTATTAAAGTTGCATTTCAAATCCCGCGACCACCACCTCCAGAAATGCCAGCCTCCCTCCGGGGAAAGTAAAAAAAGAACCAAAATCCAAAATTATTTTTCATAAATACTCAACTCCCAAAATAAAATCTTTCATTTTAAAATTATTTATTGAACTTTGATCTTAAAAATAGAATAGTTAGTCCGGCTCAGAGAATTCATCCAGAAAATCCTCGTCAGGAATTCCACTGGCATCTAAAAATAAGAGAAATAATTGGGTAAGACGTAAAAAAGAAGAGATGCTTATAATTCCTTACCAATACAACTCAGTGGTCGAGGTTCGCAAAGCGTACCGATACAATTCTTGGCATAGCCACCTCGGTCGAAAGGATTTTCGCTCCATTCGTCATACGTCTCTTTTAGCTATTTTAAAATTAGAAAAAATTAAAGGCAGAAAAATGGAAGGGCTGATTGTACCTGTTCTCGTGTTGTGAGCCCATGGCATAATAAGTAACTATGATAGCCAAAGAGACCGATGCAGGGGATGGCTGCCAAAAAACAGGTGATAACTAAAATACTGCTAACTGGAACATCCACCATCAAGGTCCATCCGTCCTTTGTTTCTAGCACTCTGAGAACCACGTGAAGAATTGAGAATCCTAGGCCGCAAAGCGAGAGCAACATGGCGAATGTTACAAAAGCGTAAAATTTTGAGTAATTCCGTCTTCCCACGCAATTACCCACCCAAGGACAGTGGTGGTCTAGCCTGTCTGCAGTTTAGGAAAATTTCTGTTGAAAAGCGTCCTAGTTCTCGGCTGTGTACCAATTTTTAAAAACTTGCCAACACAATTATCACAGGTTGAGCAATGGGCTGACCTCGGTGGACGGAAGAATTTGCAAGTATAGCAAAACTTGACGCTAATTTCTTGTCCATTGATCTCAAGTGGTAACTTCATATCTCGTACACTGCGACCTCGCGGAAGATGAGGTTTAACTCTGGACTTTACATCCTTCACCTCTGACTTTCGGGCCCGCGGAATAATCCCAGGGCTATGATAGCAGTAAAACAAGTATTAACTGCTGGGTAAATGGAAAATTACTATTACTAAAAGAATGATTTACTCCATGCAAGAAGCCATGGCCATATTTGCCATAGTGTAGACGAATAGAAGAATCATAACGATAGGAAGGCAAAAGCTGACACGACGCCAGAGGAACGGAGCCCTAAAAATTGAACCATGTCATCAGGGGACCATTAGGAAGTATCTAGGAGTCTGACCCGCTTTACGTGAATATCATGAAGAGCGTGAAGTTGACTAGAATGTAGGCGACGAGACCATAGAGATGAAATGATTCCGAAGGACTGAGGCCTAGGATTCGACCATTCCATCGAAATCGTGTGTTTGTATTTCCTTGGAAGTATTCCCATTTCCGCTGACGACGCTGCCCTCGGATTTCTTGCATATTCAAAAATTATAGGTACCTGGCATACGGATTTATGTTTTTCTGGTGAGACCGAATAGTTCTAAGGAATGCTTACATGGAAACGCAGCCAAGAGCAGCCATTTTTTTACGTAATCTAACACTTTTCCTCTAATCTAACCCAGGCCAGGGTTAGAACCTTGAACCTTGGTAGGAAAAAAGCAGAAAAATATTTTGAAGCCTGTCTTTCATAGCTTTGATTTTCAAAAAAAGTTAGAATTTCTGAATGCTTGCACACAGGACAGGCGGAAGCACATCTCGGAATGCTGAATTTCTTTTAGTGAACTAAATTTTGAAATACTTACATTTTAAATTCTTGATTTTTTCAGTTTTGAATATTCAGATTTTTTAATTCTAAATTTTTGAGCATTAAAATTTTTAAGTTTTAAAATATCCTTTTTCATTTTATGGAATAGCCTGAAAAATTACCGTGGACGTGGACAACTGAACGTCTATCTACTTCGGCCCTCATAGCTTCATAAAAATCGTTTAAAGCACTTATTATTTAATTAAAACTGTTTGCTAAAAGGCTGGATCAATTATTTACGTGATGTGACATTCTTCATGGCAGGTTCTTAGCTATATCTGCATTTAAATTCATTTACCTTTTTACAATACCTCCAAAACTACACATGTTCTGGCTTCCCTGAGTTAGTCGTTAGAAGTATCAAAAGTAATCAAAGCGTCTTCCAATTTGATTATCAATTGAAACCTAAAATGCTAAAACAAAGTTTAAAAAAAAATACGGAACGCTCTTCTCCAGCACAGACAGGTCTTTTTGATTTTTCTCAAGTTGTCAGAGTCAGCTGATATGCACGTTGCATCTTTATCCACTCTTTTTTGTAATCTGAAACAGTTTCAGTATCAGTGATTGAAGCTCATTACTACTACTACATTAGGGTTTCTATCAAAAACTCATTAGCAGGTCATTATCGCTTCATGCAGCTGCTAAGGGGAGTGAGGGTGACGCTCCGCCAAATCTCTTCAATATCCCCATCCACACATCGCTGGAATCAGGCTCCTACTCCCCTGCTCCACTTCGCCGAATTCTCATCGTCAATCACGGTACCGGTAGCTATGGAATCTGGAAATCAGCAAACAGCCAGCAATCCGAAGGCCTCCATTACCCAGATGCTGTCTTCTGTGATTCTTCGCCACCAGTAAGTTCTATACATTTCATCTGAACTATGTCATGTGCCATGGTGGTAAGAAATGCTTTCTGATTTTCAGGGCTGGAGATGAACGATACAAAATATCAATCACAATGAAAAATCGGAAATTCAACTTTGATCGACCACTTACAGAACCAACGTCGTCGTTTCTGGAAAGAGTTAAATCCAACATTTCTAAGAAATTTAAAAACCAGGAAATCGGTAGACTGAGCCTTCTTATTGGATCACAAGAATTGAACACCGATCACGAGGAGCCGGTACCTATCAGTTCCATTATGCACTCACTTTCTCCGGTAAAACTTCGAATCGGCGACGAAGAAGCTGTAATAGATGTTAATCCTCCTGAAGTATTTTCCATTAAATTCCTGAAGCTGAATTTAGTTGGATTTCCAGTTTTGCCATTGAAGATAGAAGGAAGCATGAACTTTGATTTGGGCTCCTCGGAATTTCTTTGGGAATCACGGCCGGGGGAAGTGGAGGAAGATGATGCAGCTAAGAAAATTAAAAGACCACGGAGACCGAGCCAAGAAGTCTGGACAGTCAGAGCAAAGACCTTAACACTAAATCTAGAAGAAAAAGATAATAATTCATATCTACGATTTACTGTCTTCCCGTCCTCTCCGCCTTCCTCAGATCAGGGGAACCAGGATAAGAAACTTGGTCTCCCGCTGACTGTGGAGGTTCCACATAAAGTTACTAAGCCACCACACGAGAACTGTGTGTACCGTGATCGGGTGAAGGACTTGGAGAATTTAGTTGGTTCAACTGTCTTCCGACTCATTTCTTACAATGCTTTATCGGATCATCTAACAACACCGGAGTGGTTCAAAACGAGTCCTGTAGATTCACTGGAAATTGATTATCGACTACCATTACTCAATGCTGAACTCAAAGCGTATCAAGGTGATCTGCTTTGCCTGCAAGAAATTGACCAGAAGCATTTTGAGGTAAGCAGCATTGACATCCTGCATCTTGCAAGGAGTTTTATAATTTGCTTTGGCATTGTCTTCCAGCGAAATTTCACACAGTTCCTTGGTGCAGAGTGTGGCCTCCGTGGGGTTTTTTCATTGAAAACAGGAGAGGATCCCGTGGAAGGCTTAGCAACTTTTTACAATCCATCTAAATTCTTGCTCGTCGAATCAGAGACACTGGATCTGAAAGATGCAATGACCAAGCTACCTTTCTATTCAAACCTGGAAAAGGTCCCTGGTCTGCTTCAGCGATTAGTTGAGCGCAACTCCGTCCTTCAAGTTTCGGTTTTCGAGTGCTCCCCATCTCATATTTTCATTGTTGGTAAGTCCTTACCAAATGTTTCTGTACTCTGAATCCTGATAATACAAATCGAACGTGTTTTAATCAGGTAATACACACCTCTACTTCAAGGCTGACGCCGATCATATCCGTCTACTTCAAACCATAACTTGTTTGAGGACATTGGAGGAGAAGTCTCAGGCTTTAGCTTCCCAAAATCCAGGAAAAGTCGTGAGTGTTATTTTCTGTGGTGATTTCAACTGTACTCCGCCCTTTAGCTCCTATCGCCTCGCAGTACAAGGAAAAGTGAGTGTGGAGGATGTGGACTGGAGCTCACGTAAGTCGATGCAAAATCTTGATTCCCACTTGCTAGTTGCTAATCATAAATTTATGCGGGTTTTCTTCAGATGAAACAGAAAAAATTCCAGGATTTGAGTTCAAGCACAACCTCAAACTCTCTACCGCATTTCCGAAGGAGGAACTCACCACCGTTGTCACCCATTTTGAAGGATGCATCGACTATATGTTTTACCAGCCAGATGTCCTCCGCCTTACAAAATCCTACCCACCTCCGACGAAGAAAAGACTTAGTGAGCTGATCGGGATCGAAGAGGACAAAATATCGTTGCCAAATTTCCAAGCACCTTCTGACCACCTACCAATCATCGCAGATTTTTCTTTAATTCCCTAATTTAGATTTTCACTTTGAACGAGTCAGCTTTTCAAATAAAGAATGATTTCATTTCGAAATTCCGAACTTTATGATACGACTAAGGGCTTCAATATTTTGCTCCTTGATGGCATTTCTGCAGGCAGTTATGATTTCTGCTTTTGGTCGGCCAACTAAACGAAATTCAAAAACAGTCAGTACTTATCCCAATTAGGCGTCTGGAAAAATAGTAGGAATACCTCTAAGTCTGGCAGCTTTTTGAATGACTTGGTTTATGGCTTTGATGCTCTGGACTACATTCTCATTCGTTGTACAGCGAATATGGTGTTGTGTAATTAGACCCCGGTTGGCTTCATGGAGTTGAGCATACCACCTTCTCATTCCTTTTCTACTGGTAGACAGTAACGAATCAGCGTCTTCTAACAAGAATCAGCCACCTTTGCTTCTTACGTGTCTCCAATCATCCTTGCGTCTTCTGCTCTAATGAGCAGAGTTTTCAAGACTCCTGACTGGTCAGCGATGTCTGCCCCCAGTCGCTCATTACTATCCTGGTACTCATCGATAGCGCTGAGCAAAACCTTCAACTGCTCTATTTCTTCCGGGAATTCAACTTCTGTCTAAAGTTAGGCGAAAATTTATTTTTAAAATTTTAATCTCAGTCAGGAATTTTTGCAATAATTTTTTCCATACTTCCAGATCTGAAACATTGAGGAATGAGGAAATTGACTGAACTAAATCTCCGGCCAAGTCCATATCTTCTGTGCGTATGACAATGCTTTCATTTCCTTCAACCTCCATCACCACTTCCTCGTTGTTCCGTAAGGATATGAAGGATATTGTAAATCCTGTTTTATGATCCAGTTCTTTGGCCAGGAGGAAGTTTTGATTCATCCACATTGAAATCTAGAATAAAATTACTCTGTAGAAAAGTTATTAGGAAAGCTGGAAAGAGCTAAATGTCACCCTTGAAGGTCTTTCTGCAATCGGCATTTTGACAAAGCTATTCCGCCCACTCCTACTGTTTTTTTCCTCATCCTTTCGAAGAAGTGCAAACATGGCGAACCGTGGGAGCTGACGCGTGAGCTCGAAAACATGGAAATGCTTACTATCCTTGCTACCTACGTAGGCTTTGATGTGTAAATCAACGACCACGTTTTTAGGGGGTCTGAGGGGAACTGTGATCTTGGACGAAAGTTTGTCAGCAGTTGGATGGACGACGTGGCATTCACCTTGGAAAATTCCTTCAGCGAACAAAAGAGCTGCTCGGATTATCGTGTCATTGTTAGTTGCCAGTGTTATTTCTATGAATGGCTGAAATTAATCAAAGCGTTTTCTTTTTTCAAAGTGTTTTTCTTTTTTTTGGGGTATAATATAATAACTATCGCTCACTTCTATTGCGTCTGATCCTAGATTTATTGCAAATGCTGCCTGTAACTGGGTCTTGTTCTGGAAAAATAATTTTTTTGAGAGAAATCCGATAACTTTTGTCGTGCTGATTGACTTACTGGAATCGTTCCAACGCGCTGCTTCTCAGCTCCCATCGCAGCTTCTCCAACTCCTGACTGGGCGCTACCAACCTCGTAATTTTTTAATTCTAGCATCAAGTGATGCTTCTTCATACTCAGCTCGCGCACTGCTTCCTGCTCAACGTTCGGTGAGATGTGATGGAGACGGGCCCCATCTTTCCCTGTAGCTCCGTAAATTCGTACTAGGAAAAAATCAGTGAGTCTTTGCTTTTAATCTCTAATAAGAAAATGGAGTTAATGAATTTCATTTCCTCACGTTCCCCTTCAACGTCACAACAAATGAGATGTAGGCGTCCATTTTGATTAACATCAGCAGTACAGAGGCCTTCATAAATTATTAAGTAATATTTAATGGAAACATTATAATAACTTCCAACATTTACCTGCCAGTGGGTACTTGAAATTATCCTTGTAGACAACCTCCCCATTTCTGATGTTCCTGATGTCCAGTTTCCCGTTGCTCCAGGCAGTAACAAGCTCCGGAATTCCATCACCGTCAAAATCAAATCCGCAAATTGCAACTGCGAAATTCTTTGATTTGATTCTCCAGAGTCGGTCCAGTTTGTCATAGACACCTATTGTTCCATTTCCAAGAGCATAGGCAAACATGGATTCATGCAGCGGTGCAATACATGATACAGCGTCCGTCTCTGAAGTCTCTCCAATTATTTGATCACCTTTGAAGACACGAATGTCAAAGTCATCTGAACCCACCAGCATCTAAAAATAAATTTATGATGGAATTTATGAAAAATTAGGAAATAAAAAGAGGGCAGGGTCAAGACCCAAGATTTTACTTCGTTATTCCCGTCACGATCAAAATCCAGCATCGCCATAGCCCCAACATTGTCACCAGTAACCGTCCAAAAAGCATCATTACCCTCTGCGTCGAAACCCTGTAATGAGCAGTTCCCACCCGTGATCACAATTGGCTCCCCCTCACTAGTACAGCCACCGACACAGATAACATTGACCCCGTCTGACACCTCCTTGTAAAATAAATCCTTATTGTTCTCAACGTCGTATCCAAAAATGCTGGAAAGCGTTCCAACAAAGAGAAACGAACGATCGGAGTTTTTGAGGATGGGGCCTGCACAGAGTGATGTGATTGGCTGATTGATGTTTAGGAATGTGATGTCTTCAGTTCGAGCAGCAGTTGTCCTTCCTGCCTTTGCGTTTGCTATCGTAGAGCTATTCAATCCTAAAATCAGAATCTAAATCCGATGGAAAATTAGTTTGAGGGAAATCACGCTAATAATAGTAATAAATTCGAATAAAAATGCTTACGCGTTCTCCTTGAGTGGCAGCAGTGAGCTTCGGCGTTTTCCCATCATAGCTTCCAACTGTCACTCGACCAGGTAGAATTTTATGCCCCAATTTTAAGGAATAAGCGGAAGCAGAGAAAACCATTGTTGAACCAATTAATTGCTGATTCTCATTTTCATTGTTGTGTATATCTGTGTAGCCAGGATGCCGAAATTAGCTATGCGCAGGCCCCTGCTCTTCCATAGTCAAGTTTGATGTAAGTAAATGCTTATCGCTTAGACTTCTGAATTCCATTTCCGCTTTAACTAGAATATTTTATCAGTCCCTATTTTACAGCGAAATAAAAAGCATTATTGCAGAAAGGGATGCAGATCATCGGGAGAAAGGTTCTGTGGTAGCCTATCTTCCTGTGAGCTCCGATCCGACCAGGTATTCTTTTGGATATCTTCTCTTGAACAGCTGAACCAATCACCTTTTTAATTCTGACATTTCAGTTTTTTCGGGTTAAAAACAGGATATAGCATGATTTTCCGTTGCATGATATGTGCCAAGTCTGTTGGAGAACAACGGGAATCGGGGCTGCACCGTTCCTCGGATCGCTGTCGCCATGTGTAAAATTCTCTCCTGTACAGTGACTAAAACACGCCAGGTCCGCTGCTATTTTTATCTTCTCGCATGGATTATCCTTTTTACAGCAGGTAAATATGGCCTTAAGCGCTGCACTGGAATTTTTTATACATTAATTTCTATACTTCGCTTTTCAGGTCTATACGTTCTCCTATCAAAGTTTGGAAATAATAAAACCAAAGCCGTACAGCCGGCCAGCATCCGCAAAAACTCCGCCGATGGAGAACTGTATGAAGCTGACGACGCATCAGAAGTGCATAGTGACGAAGGTCCAGTTGGAATTGGACGCGCCCAACCTACTAGTCGATGGAGTCCACCAACTGCTCCGCCATTGTCATCAATCGAAAGACTTTGCAACCCAACGAAACTTATCAGGGCAAAACATGAATGTATGTCATTAATTTACAAGTATTAGCCTCTACGCTTTTGGTCGGCTTTAATTACAATCGAGCCTTGAGGATCCATTTTCTTTTTTTCTTTTTCAGATTTATCGGACCCGGATTTCAAACTGGAAGCTGTAATTATTCTTTTTCGCCACGGTGACCGCGGTCCATTGGCTCATATTGGTCGAAATGTCTCTCACATTAACTGCTATGAGTCTCATCGAGAATATTTAGAACTGGTGAAGTACACGAATGAGGTCTTGCCAAAGCAACCTGGCTACTTTTCGTTCATTGGCCCTTTCCACAGTTTCCCAAAAGTACCAACGGGAAGTGGATCTGGATGCAGTCTGGGCCAGTTGACAACGGGAGGGGTTATCCAGCTGTTGACGCTTGGGAAACTGATTCGAACAACATACGGGGAAAGTGGGCTATTTGGGAACCTTACTAACGTCCTGCCATCGCTCATGAATGTAAAGATCACGGCCTATTCAACTCGATACAGGAGAACGTTTCAAAGCCTGATTGCGTTTCTATATGGCCTGATCGGAGGGCAGAACCTAATTCCTAGCGTAACTATTCATGAGAGCCAGAGTACTTCGTTTTGTTTCAACCATTGCTCATGCAGAGCCAGCGTGGGACTCAAGAAAGCTGCACTCAAGCGGTCAACATTGGACTCCTCAGGTATACGAATATTTCCTTTTTTGGTATTTGGAATTCTTATTTATCCGTTTACTTCCATTCCAGATAAAGTGTCACTGGATAAATTGGTTTCAGAATTAAATTACTTGTTGGGGATGGGAAAAGTGAAGAAGTCAGGAGCATCGTTGCTTGATTCCCTGCTGGTGTACCCTTGTCACCACTCGCCCTTGCCCTGCCGTCGAAATAAACGAAAATCGAAGTCTCATGTCTACTCCTGTGTTACCCCTGCTCAGCTACAGTCATTAAAACATTTAATTGAAAAGGAGAACGAAGGAATCAAGGAAACAATTGAAAATCATCAGAATGCCCTCTTGACTTCATACGGACTAATCAAAGAAATCCTTAACCTTTCCCTTCGGATGACTTCGTCCTCCCCAAACAAAGGAAGCAAAAGCCGATTGGCAATTTTTTCAGGTCATGATAAGACGCTCCAAGGATTACTCGACGCCCTAGGAGTGAACAGAGGACACGCTGACCTCTATCTTCCACCCTACGCATCCCGATTAGTTATTGAAATTTACAGAAAAGCAACGCTACCCGATCATTCCCCGCGTAAACATTTCTTAAGATTCCTTTACAATGGGATCTCGATCACGCATCTCGTTGGACTATGCAGTAACTCCCTAGTCGAAGTCAAGGACCAGCCAGAATTCGAGTTGTGTCCGTTAGAGAGTTATGTCAAATTCTTCCATGATTCCTACTTTGATCCATTCCCAAAATCCGTGGTTAATTTTAAAGATGCATGTCAATAGAAGCAGTTTTTGTTATCCTTTTACTTAATAAATGTTTTAAGTTTCATTGAATTTATATACCTAGCAGTGGCAGAGTATGGACTAGTTGTACACCGCAAATATTTGTTAAAAACTGAGATTTTTTAGTCTTTGATAATTATATTTGTGTAAGTTGAGCGCTAAACGCTCGGGGGCTATGAGAATTCGTTTACAAACTAAAAATAATGGCAAGTTTTCTAAAGATAAGACTCAATTGTTTACAAAAAAATATTCTTTGTGAATGTACTTGCCATAGTTCACAACAAATGTCATAATCTCGCATTGATATTTGAAATGAGCACCTGAAACATCACTAGTTGACCTTCAGACTAACCTTAAATTGACTAACCATTTAGTTTGACGTTAAAGTCCCCCAGATCCACTCGCATCACCCAGCACAAGCTTTTTGTAAGTCTTATTCATTTGCTCCAAAATGATAAAAGTAAGGACAGTATGCGGACCAATGCGTAAATAGGTCGGAGAAAATCCTTTCCATAGTGAAAATAACCCTTCATTCTTAATAACACGAATAATCACATCTCCGGCTCCTTTGTACTCTGGCTTCCCATCGATCATCTTCATATTCTGAATACGAGTCTTGGCGATATCAAGGGGCATGGAGGCCGCCTAAAAATATACGAGAAGAGTTACTGGAAGTTTCTAATCAGAAAATTATTGAGAACCTACAGTTGTAATCAGTCCAGATATCATGCTTGAACAGAAGTGGAGAAATATATTGTCCCTGAAGTAACCTAGAAAGTACAAAGATTAGCCCTCATCCTGCGCGTTTGGATTCACTGAATTGATTTTACCTGAAGCTAAAAGTAACTGCTTCGCCTGTGAATAGGAAGCCAGTTGAGAAGCATTCACAACCATAGCTCGTCCCTGCATTACAGAAATAATTGATGAGCAAGATATAAGGTTTATTTTCGTTTCTATCCTTACCATTGTAGGAATAGCCCCACGCCAAAGAGCAAGTACTCCCTCTTCCTTTGCAATTCTCCCAAGCGCATTGAACACATTGGAGTAGTTATGACGCTCCGCTGGTGGAAGGCGACCATCTGAGGTCATGCGTATTAGTGCTACTTCAGCGGGGGTTCCTACGAATGCCCCAACAGTCCCTAACAAATTAAAACAAACATAGCTTTAGTGATGATCACTGAATTACGACTTAAGATTTTTTTTTTTGGAATAAAGTTAAGCGTTGTCAGAGTTGTTTCAAGATATTTTTGACCAATTCTCTGCATTTAAGACAAATACTAGCTGCAAGGGGCTGCCAAGAAGCAGAACTGCAGGACGAAGTTTTATTTTGTTTCAACGATTTGCATTTTTTACCTGCGCTCATGCCTAGGGCGGCTTTCATTAAAAATGAAGGTGGTTTGCCGTCTGGACTGAAAATTGTACAGGTGAATTTAGTTTCTGCACTCGGAGTTTCCATCACTGCTCAGTCACTCACCTGGAGAACTTTTCAAAGAGCCAAGTATAGATCCCTAGCCTGGTAGTAGTATAAGTAGCCTGTCGAAGAAGTCCAGCAGAAAGTCCAGAGTACATTCCAACTATTCCTTCCTTTTTCAAAATTGAAGCAAACGCATGAAAACTTGTCTTGTGCTCTTTGACCGCACTACCGACAGCACTCATCTGCATGCGATTCTTCACCAAATCCAATGGCTGGACAACTAATGTTGCAGCCATTCTAGAATTAAATGCAACGTAACGTAACGTAATCAGAAGCCTGGTTCAAGTGACAAGTGGAAGAATTAACCTACCCAGCTGATCCACCGAATGCGAATTTGATGTAATTTGGAATAGAGGCCGGTCCAACGACTGCTACCCCGGCAGCCTTATCTGCAGAAGTCATTCTGGTCGTGTCTGGAAATTGCCTGGAAGCTGGGACAGTTCAGCCAAGTTATTCCAACAACTTGCATACGTAGACTTCATTAACTTCATGCTTACCTTTCTTCTATAATTATTTCCGTTTCTGCTTCTGAGGCACTGACTACTGTCTTGGGTGCTTGGTCTACAGTCACAGTACAGTATAGTACACTAGTGTCGATCCCAGCCTACCCTCCTTGGCACCTAGCGCCCTACTGCCTTACATCAAAAGCAACAGCTTGGGAGATCCGGCTTTTGTGTTTAGAATTTGTACAAAGGAGGAAACCTGATTTTGCTAGAGGAATCCTCCCTCCTCCCCGTTAGATTTTTTTTAAAACTTCATACATACGTATTTTAGCGTGTATAACGCGCACCCCATGTATAGCGCGCAGCTGATGGATCCGAATTTGAATCTTGTATAGCGCGCACCTCATGTATAACGCGCACCACCGTAAACAAACCCGAAAACCTGAGTCCCACACTAGTACTAGTTGATCAATTCAAACTTTGTACTATACTGTTAACTTCAATCTTCAGTTTTCCATTCCCGATCTCACCCAACCTCGGCGTCTAGCCACTGAGTTGAAAAGATCTGCCGGTGTGGTATAGAGTAGGGTTATTTTCCCGTTGTTTCTTTAATCACAGAAGTTATAATCTACTATAGTAATTTCAGCCAATTGGGATTAGTGAGGATGGAAGCTCGATTGGGGGTGATGAATTCGATGGCTTTGAAGATGATGCGGGGATGGATTAAAAATTGAACCCGACATTACTAAAGCGTTGTATGCATGCTACTGATGTTTCGTAAAATAAACTGTGTAGCTA
>JABASM010000141.1:0-13185 GCA_019776545.1 Brachystomella parvula
TACTAACGTAGTTGCTTTTAGAAAAGCTCAAACAACTGAGTTTTGAGATTCACCATAAGATTTCCTGTAATTTCACACCAGATAGATCGTTGAAGTCGATGGCCGCAGAGCCGAGCTGGGTCAGTTAGCATCTTTAAGCTGCAGGGGTATCATCACTTTTTGAGCACTACCGTATATGTTAAAGCCCCCTTCGGAAAAATTGCTTTCAACCATTTCTTAGAACAATTTTTCGGAACTTTTTCCGGCTTCATGTTTTTGAAAAAAAAAAAATTTCTGCACAGACATGTGGAGGAAAGAACTTGAAGGCGATTAAAATTATAGCTTGCAAACTTCGAGACCATTTGGAATGCTTCCAGCATGGAAGAACTATCCCTTGCTGAATGCAAAAAGAAGCAATGGAAAAGTTGGGGACGGGGAGTCCACTTCTCCCCACTGCTCAACCCCAGTTCCAATCAGTCTCCATGGCTACGCAGCCATTTTACATAACAAAAATATCCTGAGCTTACAAGGCTTGACTTAGATTGTCTGATATTACTATACTATACCACTGCCCGTGTGATTACATCTATGTTTCCAAATATTCTTCTCAATTAATACCTCGGCTTTGCAAATGTCAATTTTTTTCGATAAGAAGCTTCCATCTCCAGCGTCTGCAGGGAGTCGAGTTTATTTGGCTATCAAATGGCATAATTCCCTTCCGCTCCTAGGCTTAATTGTGGACGATGAGCGGAAGGGGGGTTTAGTGGCCGTCTATGATCATAACGTAAGTTTTCTCTGAAATGGATTTATTTGGCCGCCATGACATCTACTGTTTCATAGAAAGAGGAGACAAGCGATATTGATGCTGATACCAGAGTTGGAGTCCGGGTCACCTGCATCACTTGGCACCCTCACGAGCCTTTCCTGGCCATTGGCTATGACACTGGGGAAGTCCTCATTTGGAACCATTCAGAGAGTGAGAGTTTTGAAGGGGCCAAGAATCACATTGGGACGGTGGTGGTACTGGGCTGGAGTCACTGTGGTAGCTGTCTTGTTTCAGCCGATAGTCTTGGCTCACTTGTAGTCTGGGCTAGTAACGTCGAAGGACACATACAGCCAAAATCCACTCATGATTTCAAGGATGTCGTCTCCCAACTTGTTTTCCGGCGTCAGGCTGCTGACTCAAAAGTGTAAGCAAACCAAGCAGATCATCCAGGACTGGAATTTTTTCTTAGTTTTCCCTTTTTTTGGCTAGGGATACAACAGAACGATCGCTGGGGCGTGTGACAGCTTGGAGGCCTAAAACCGGTCGAAGGGACGGCAAGGAGCGTAGGTTACGGAGAAAGAGTGTTGGCGGCGGATCATCGAACGCCCAAAGTTTTTTTGTTGGACTTTTAAATGGTAGACCTTCAGAAACACCAAAAATGCTTCTCAATAATTTTCTTACACATATTTGCAGGGGCCATTTTTTACTTGAAAGATGATGGGACCAGTGAAGAAGTCCTCACATCGGGATCGTCTGTTAAATTCCTGCTTTACCATCAGACGCGTGACGTTTTGATGGTGATGACTGATGCTTCAATTCTAGGACAGTTCCAAGTAGATTCCAAAGGAGGAGTTAGCGAAATCAATAAAGTAAATTCCCGAACACAAAATTTATTATTATGCGGGTTCCATTTTTTAGATAGTGAACTTGGATTCTGTAGGTGAAAATCAGTGGTAGAGGGGAAGTGAATCTCTGCTGGGCGGGTATTGGGACGCTAGCCATAATCAATGAAGAGCTCTCTGTTCGTTTAATTGACGTGGACACGGGTGATAATTTTGTGCTGGAACCCCAGGGTACTTCCAACTTCTCATCAGACGAGTACATCTGTGCCGTTGATTACAATGAGAAAACCGGTAAGTAGTTTCAGCCAAAGAAGGGATCTGGAGTTAAATTAAAACTTATTCTCAAGGTCATCTATGCTGCAATACAAATAAGGGGAAATTAATAATATGGAAGGAGATCAGTTCCAAAGAATCCTCCGCCTCACGCCTCATGATCAATGAGGAGGATCGGTGGGAGTGGTGTAGCACGACGCCGGTTTCTCCGACAACGCGAGCTTCTCGATGGTGCCCAATCCTTCCTGACGTCCTTGCTCTCAATGCTGTTCGGGATATCTATGTACTGCGCCAGCAGGATATAACTGCAACTTACAAAGACAAGGTGGGTTGCATTCCTGCCTGAATTTCTTCAGCTTCAAATATTACCTAATTTTATTTTTCGTTTGATTTTCCTAGGTCAGCATCATCCAGAATTTGGCAACCCAGTTATCCGTGACTTTCATGTTGAAAATTAAGTTTGAACTTGAGAGTACTATTCAAATCAAAGGGTTTACGAATACCTCTGAGCATATTTGCCTTTGGAGCGGAGCGCAGGTGGAAATCTATGAATTCGGAGAAGACGTTCCTCGGTACTACAAGCTTTGTGGTATGTTCCAAGTTTAAGCTCCAGCATTTCTTTCTTCAGGTTCCTTTATTCTTCTAGGCACATTCAAGGAAAAATCGGATAATATCTATTTGTACGAGAAAAGCATATTTGTGCTCGAGTCTCATCAGATCCAGATCAAGTCATTTCAAGGGATGATTAAGCAAACGCTGACTTTTACAACGGACGAAGGGCCACCTATAAGTCTCAGCGGGGCAGGAGAGTATGTTACAGCAGCTACAGCCAATGGCTACCTGAAGATTTGGCATGTTGGCGGTCGAGAGGCAAAGATTCACGTACCTTCTAAAAATCTTCCATCAAGCATTATGAATTTCGGTGAAATCATACAAGCAAAAAATAATATTGAAGGAACAAAAGTAGGATTTACTATTGCAAAGGTAGAAATTCATGCATAATCCCCCAAAAACTTCAGCTAATTTCTTTTTGTGCTTCTTAGAAAAATCTTGTACCGGATAGCAGATTCTATATTTGGGAAATCGGGGCTGAGAATTTGATGTCAATGAACTTCCCAGGACACTTTGTCTCAAAGATTTGCTGGGAACCAGAAGATCCAATGTACATAGCCCTTGAGCTAACCGTCATCCCTCCAGATCTTAGGACAGCCAAAGACGAGGAAGAAGAAAATCTTCAAGCCGCCGTAGAGCAAGCCGACTCTACTCAAATCCTTCTTTCCTCCAATCCGTTTTTAGTAAAACGCGGAGAGAAGCGAGCCACCCTCAATCAGAAGCATAAATATCTCAAATCATTTGAGGCATCTGAGCCTCCTTCTCTCAAGGAATTGCAGCAGATGATCACGGAAATTGATAACCCACGGAAGAAATCTTTATTTCAAACCCCGGCATCTACTGCTCCACCATGGGAACTTCTTCAGCGCCAATCCTCGGCCCAACCAGAAATGGACGGCGACAAGTATGACCTTGAGACTGCGTCTACGACAATAAGGCATAGCAAATTACTTGATCCTGATCCTGATGAAGGCTTCGGGGATGGAGACAAAAAACCAAAAAAATACAAGAAACCTATGCCGAAATCAAAGCGTCGATTCCCCACTGCAGCTCCTGAGCCTGAGAATAGTGAACTGCTTGAATCCAGTAGTGCGGAGAAGACGCCGAGCTCAAATACTGAGAAAATAAAGGAGTCAAAGGCTGAGGAGGCTTCTGAAGCAAATGAAGTTACAAGGAAAGCTAGTGTGGTCAACTTAAAAAGTAAAAATAAATTTCTAGACCTGGCTGGATTTACCCGGAGGTCAGACGGCCTTACAGAAGATTTAAAAACAGAAGAAATCCCAGCGAATCAGATCCTCACACTTTTTATTTGCTCAACTGAAGGAATTCTAAAGCATGAGAAAATTATGAAAGGAGAAGCAATGGAGATTTTCTTGGGGTTGGATGTTCCCTACTGGTTTTCACTCTGTAAAACCAAGATCAAGAATGATGAAGTCAAAGCAGGAAATAATGTAAACAGATGGATTTAATTATAAACTGACTCCTAATTTTTCTGATCTTTGCAGACGAATGAGCAAACGAATGTGAAGATCAGGAGAAGAGCGATTGCTGATTTCCAAGGTGCTGATGAAGAAACAAGGGACGATGGGAAGCAGCAAAGCCAAGTGAAGAAAGCCTTGCTTAGCTACGTCTATCACCACCTATGTGGGGACGTTGACAAGGCCTTGCTTGCTATGGAGAGCATTCAGAGGTAAAGCCTTGAAGAAACTTCAGCGATAAATCATCGAGTAATTAATTTCTCACTTTCCTCTAGCATTGAGATCTGGAAAAATATGGCTCGACTGTGCCTTAGTTCTAAGCGAGTAGACGTGGCATCTATATGCTTTGCCCGAATGAAGAATGTGGGGGCATGTCGAGCACTTCGAATTACTCAGCAGAGGGATGATGACATAGATGCACAAATTGCAATGGTCGCACTTCAACTTGATATGCTGGTAAAATGGTGCCAATAGGCTTTCAAGCTGTTCTGTTAATAATGGCTTGAATTCCTATAGGAAGAAGCGGAAAAGTCGCTACGAGCATGTGGCCGATTTGATATTCTAGTGGAGATGCTTATCGCTTGTGAGCAGTGGGAAAGAGCCATTGAGGTCTGTGAGAACCACTACAGAATCCAACTGAAGACAACCTACTTCCTCTATGGGAGGTACTTGGAGGATGAGGAGGCCTTCGATGAAGCAGCAGTAATGTATGAGAAATCTGGAACGCATAGAACTGAAGTATTGCGAATGTGGCAGCATCAGCCAGATAAGCTTGAGGAATACGTCCTAAAGAAAAAAGACAAGTAAGGAACCTAAAATTTCTAATTAAGCTTCACCAATACTTTTTTTTCTCCAGGCAAATCTGGAAATGGTGGGCTCAGTACCTGGAGAGTATTGGAAATGTGGACTCTGCGCTAACCTACTACAAACTGTCGGATGACTGGTTTTCTCTGACCAGGCTTCTTTGCTTCTGCGATCAAGTGGACCAAGCCAGGATAGTAGCAGAGACGGTGAATGACAAGGCGTCAGCCTACCATATTGCAGGGGTGCTATGTGACATGGGAAAATCGGATGAAGCAGTTTTGTTCTATCAGCGAGCGGAAGCCTATGGGCCTGCCATGAAAATTTGTAGAGAAAACGAAATGGATGAAATGCTCTACAACTTATCTCATAATGCTGCTCCGCTTGACCAATTGGATGCTGCCAAATATTTCGAAACTAAAGACCCACCAGATTATGAAAAAGCAATTCGACTCTATCACAAGAGTGGATTTAGCTCAAAGGCAATGGAAATCGCTTACACGTCAGTTGAATTTTAACTGTTACAGAACGAAATGAATTTTTCTCACTTATTTCCAAAATTTCTATTCTGTTCAGGACAGAGCAGTTTGGAGCACTGCAGGACGTGGCAAGGGATCTTTTAGAATCTTCCGAGAGGAAAGACCCAGAAATGCTCCAAAGGTGCGCTGAATTCTTCGTAGCGAATAATCAGTTCAGCAAGGCCTTGGATATGTATGCTTCTGCCAAAAAGGTAAGGAAAATTTCATTAAAAATTAACTATAGCTGAGGAATGTAAACAGACCGGCTCAGTCGTTGAAAATAGCCTGTTGGCCTGCTGAACAGGTATCTAATCACGCTGAAGCTGAAAGCACGAAGGGTTTTTTACGCCGAAAAGCTGGAAAGCTTTTGCTGAATAGCTGCATGCCTGTATATTCGAATATTTGAATGCATGAATAGGAATACCGTTTAACCAGACATTTGACAGGGAAAGAAATTCTCTGAAAAAAATGCTTTGAGTGCTTTAAAACGTGAAAAAATGACGATGGGCCTGTAGCCCAGCAGGAACTAACCGGTTGACCTGCTACCAACCGTCCCCTCTTCCCCAACGTGTTCCTTTTGATTCAATGGAACAAAATCTCCCTTGACGGACAGACGTCTTTGACAAAAGCATAAACCGACTGAATCGGTGAAAAAGCTCAGCTTGATTTCATGCTTTTTTATTTTTCTATTTTTTAGTATGCAGAAGCAATGGATATTTGTGCTGAGTACAAGATTCCAATTGATGAAGAAATGGCGGAGCGATTAACGGCACCAAAAGGTGAGGATGGGATTGATGCAGCTGAACGGAATCGCCTCTTGGAGAAAATGGCTGAGTGCTGCATGCTCCAAGGAAGCTATCATCTCGCTGCGAAGAAATTTACCCAAGCTGGAAACAAGGTATTATAGCAGCGTACAAGGTTGGATCCTGTTCAGATCATAGTAGGAGCTCAAATAACTTATTTTTACAGGAAAAAGCAATGAAGGTACTTTTAAAAAGCGGAGACACGGAGAGAATTATCCACTACGCCAACGTATCTCGTATCCGTGAAATTTATCTCATGGCAGCAAATTACCTTCAGACAACTGATTGGCAGAGATCTCCAAAAATAGTGGACAAAATTGTCAGTTTCTATACCAAGGCAAAAATGCCAGAGTCTATTGTCTCATTTTATGAGGCATGGGCATTGAGTGCATATGAAATTGACAAGAACTACGAGCAGAGTTTAGCACACTTAAAAAAGGCTGAGAAATTAGTGAAGGAGCTGATTGAACAGGAAGCTGGACGCAGTACAGTGAAAGCCTATGAATCGAAGCTAGCAAAAATTCAGACAACTATCAAGAACGTCCAAAAACTGGCTCTCGACGAGTAGCCTGTGCCTCGTGTATCCTATGTTCTGGTGAAGCTGAATAATCTTTGTGCCTCAACCCATAACATCCAAGTTCCACGAACGTTCCTACTGAAAATCCATTCACTATAATCTTTGCCAGCTCAATCACATCAGACTCCTGTTTTGTTAATTTTATTCGAAATTATTTTTAGAATTATACTTAAACGGTCCTCTAATTTTAGAAATACTTTTCTTCGCCTTCTTACGCAGCCACATGTTTTTTTCTCGCAGTACCTTCGTTCTTGGAAACTAAGATCCTTGTTGGCAACCTTTTACGATTCTAAAATTAGATAACGGCATCTTTCACAGAGGAAAACAGCTATTTCCAACGCCAGACTTATTCATTTTTGTACTTGGAAACTTCTGTTATCATCCCTGCTCAGTTTAGTTGGAAATCATCAATAAATAAAAAGGAAATCATTAAACAGTATTGCTCGTATTACTCTTGTTTCTCTAGTACTAGCTTGAACAAATTCTCAGAAGTATCGAAATCTGAAAACATGATCTTCAATCAGTTGTACTTGATTTATGCAGAATTTTCGTTTATGTTTATTGAAGACAAGCTGGTTAGCAGGAATCAGGGAGGGAGATTGAATCGGAACGCGCAACAGGGGGATACAATTAAAACAGCTTAAGACAAAAAGCAGTTCATCATTTAAGTCAGCTATTCTGTTTAGGATATTTTACTGTAAAGAAGCAGATCAATCAATCAAATCTAGATTTTATAAAGCAACTTAAAAATGGATGTGCTTGACTACTTAGAAATTAATAATTTAGCCGATGAATTTTTCAAGCTGAATAATGGGGATGCCTGTTCTCAGCGATTAGCAAGCATAATTATTGAACCTGCCCGAAGCCCTGGCGTGGTAAGCACCCCGAAGCATATGAAACAGTTTGCTAGCCGAGCAATGGATAACATTATCCATCCAATCCAGGATGTTACGTTCCAGCAGGAGAAATTTCTCGGGTACATTTTAATATCATTTAGGCGCTACGCTGGATTGCAGGATATTTTCCCGATTCGATGGTGACAGAACGAAACCTGCGTTCTTTATTCGAGGAACCAAAAATGCCCCCGCTGGCGTCATGATTGCTTTCCCAACGGAAAAAAAAATCCTGTAGCAAATGAATTAACACTATATGCTGCTTGTCATCTCAGTCAGATTTTATTGAAATTAATTCTTTCTGCACAAGCTCTTTGAGGAAGGATATGTTTTCTCTGACAAGTAAGTACAGTTCTTTGTGAAATTGTTCATTATTGGGATAACCAGTCAAAGGTAATAAATTAATTTATCGGGTGTACGGGTACCTCAGCCTCAGCAAAAAAAAAAATAATTTCAGTACCGAAAGCTTCTAGGTGAATATCCAGTTTGCTAATTATTATCCATCATTTTTTTCAAAAAGTTTGTGAAGGAACATGTTTTTTGAGATATAATAGGAAAAATTCCTGAGTAAGCCAGTCCAGTAACAGGCATTATTTTTCTTTATAAGGAACTTAAATGATTACAAAAACTAAAAAGGCTATAGCGATAAGAAACTAAAAGTAAAAGATCTCTTTGAATCTTCCAATCTCCTCGTTTTTCTTCGGAATTAAAGCTACAAGTGGAAAACTTTAAAATCTATAAGGGTACTCTTCTAAATAAGATTTAATTGTTGAAGGAATTTCTGGAGAACTGATGAGACTAGGATTTGCATTCAGTACAAGTCTTGCTAAGTGCATGAGGCTTCCTGGTTTCTTCAATTTTGGCTTGGTCAATTGAACGGGTGAACACACTTGACCTTGAGAGTCAATCCAAACCTAAAAATAAAACAAAATAAATTTTATAATCCCTTTAACAAAAAACAATTAAAAACAATAAATTAGACGCTAATTCTGGATTGGAAAAACTAAATCCCCATATTTCTGGTTTTTTAGGGTTTTTCTCTGAATCACATTTTGGTGGTGGTGAAAGCCTGTTAATCATCCTCACAGTATGTAATTATTCTACCCCCAGGCCTGTTGCCACAAAAAAGAAAAAAAGTATGCCTAGGTCATTAATCAGTTCTCAGAAATCGGGATCCCTCATTCTCACCTGACTCGGAACAAGAGGATGTAGGGATGATGTAATTTAGCACAGACGGGTAGCATTCGTAATTTTTTCTGCACCATGTGTCATCCTCGTCAACGAGAACTTGATAAAGCTAAATTAACTGTTATAACTATTTACTTGTCTGATTTAGAATTGGGAAGCAACCTGAGCACCAAGGCTTCCGCTCTTAATACTTAATAATTACTGGGCTCAGTTTCGTCAGGATCGCCCATACATGAGCTAAGCTCAATGCTTGCCACTAGAAGAGATAAAATTAATCACTCTTCCTAGACTAATTAGAAGGGCTATAATTAGGCTTTGAATAAACCAGTTCAAGTTTTCTATGGGGTAATTCTATCCCAATTGAAAATAACGAAAAGGGTCCTGTCTCCTGTATCTACGAATCCTAACTAGATTAATCCAGCTAGGATATTTTATCCGCTTGAATAATTCAGAAAGCCTTATCTTGCATTCAATGAAAATTCTTAGAATCTGGGACGGACTTTTTGGAAAGGACAGTATAAGAGATTTCTAAAGAAGTCTTTCAGCAAAGGGAGTCATTAGAACCTCGCCAGAATGGCAATAAATTTATTAATGATTAGTAGTGAAAAATGAATTACCTGTCGGCCTGACGCACTCTGGACAAGCCCGTTTCTGGTGTAGTGATGAATGAGGGCAATGATAGTGGGGAAGGCGGGCATCCGGTCCATATCTGGTACTTGTGAGTCAAGCCGGTAATTTCCATTATGGAAGCAGATGCGAGAGGAGATTGGTCCTTTGATTGTTTGGACACTGAGGCTAAATGAATAGCGGGGGTCACCTGAGTCACGGACGATGAAAGTACCCAGCGGACTCGACTTCAGTATTCTCCTCGATTCCTAGAAAATTACAGTAAAGAACAATGGGTCAATAACATATTTTTTTGGCTAAGTCTGCATACTATGAATTCCCTCGAACAGAGCAGTATCACTCTTCTCATTCATCATTCATCCTTCAAGTTCCAATTCTGAATAATTAATGATTAACAGAGGTATTCTAGGAAAGTAATAAACTCTTCACCGGAAACATTTCCTGTTTAGTTTTAGTTCTGTGCTAGTTTCATTCCAGCCATGGCCTAAATAATTCATTCATGTTTATTGAATTTCTAATCTCCCCACCTCGCAAATTAATTCCTCATAACTGTTTCCTTAAGGAAGACAATGAAATTGTTTTTCTAATAATTTCTTCCAAAAAAAAAAGAATAATAAGGAAAAAGTAAAAAAAAAAAAAAATCAAGGAAAGGGGGATTTACACTGCATCGCTGTCGCGTCAGTCACTCGCAAACCAACATCCGCTCTCTGTATGACACACGCACTATGACAAGCTGTCTAAAAACTGAGTGGGCCACCGATTAAAAGCTAATGGGAAAATCCTTTACCTGCCAATCAACATTCCGGTAGTACCATCCAGATTTGAGGAGGAGTTCCCGATTAAAGTTATCTGTTATGCTCCGCTTGTCAACTTCCGCTATTTTCTTCTCACGTACATTGATGCTAATTGAGAGGGAATGTGTCTTGAGGAAGTGCTCTAAATCCAAGTTCGTTGGGATTGGTAGATTAAGACTTATCGTTAAGTTACTGTCATTGAGAAGCGTGGTAGATGTAGATGAGCTGGAGCGATTGCTGTTCCGGCGTGTCGAACTTTGCTTATCACGGAGGAGGGGTGGGGAGACTACGGAATTGCTCTGAACCAACCAATCGGTATTGGCGTATCCATGATTCTTGTCAATAATCACATCACCCCCTGACCCGAATCTTATAGTCCGTGACCTTTTAACTTGACTCTCATACTCCGGGCAGTAGTGAAAGGAATGGTGGTGGGAGAAGAGCTTTTCTTTTTCTGTTGAACTAATCCCACAATTGCAAGAATCCACTCCAATTTCATAATTTTGATATGAAGGAAGATTTTGATAAAGAACACTGTTGATGGTCTCTGGGCACGGTGAGGCTGGATGCTTGAGGGGCTTTTCCCAATTTTCAGCTTCTTCCAATTTCTCTGAATTATTTGTCCTGCTGAATTTATTGAGTTGATAGCACATCAAGTCCTTTAGATCCGAACTTACAGCAGGCATTTTGAAAAACAAAAAATGTCTTCTACTGATTTGTTTTAAACTCTGAAGAACAATGAACTCGGGCTAATACTTATTTTTGTTTTTAATTTCTGTCACTGAACCCGGCAGCGGCGGGTGTCCCACTTTAAAATCACAATTACTAATAAAAGGATCGTTAAAATTATTTCTTTGTCAATAAGAAATAAAAAAAAAAGACGCTCCTTTCCTTTCTTCTCTTGTCGCTTCCTAGAGCGCTGATGCTGTTGATGAAGAAGGCTGAGATGACCAAATGACGAGGATATTAAGTGCGTCAATTCCTTTTCCAAGTTTAGACGCAGGGATTTTTTCTATTTGCTTGATTAATAACTTGGCTTGAAACCGGTTTAAATTCAATCAACTCTAGAAGAGCAACAGAAGAGCGATTAGGAACAGTAGATGCTCTTCCCACGGCTCTAAGCCTGCGAATGATTTTGTTTTGATGACGATGAGAGGCAATCCCCGCGATCCTCCTTATCTCACTCTTGGATTCGCCAAAAAAAAAGTTGACTCCTAGAATTCGCAATGAATTTCTAGACTCTGAGCTACTGAAGTACTGAAAGAAGGCCGAGGGAGTCTTACGCGGCTGGGACGTGACGTCCTACTACTACTGCTTACTACTACAGGCTAACGCCTTGTGACTTTAGGCGTAAACTTCACCTCCGATTCCTTTATATGATATGAGTAAGTAGTGTAGAGGGGAGCTTAGAGTACCTCATCTCTAGATTATTTTCATGTCATTGTTCTCGGGATTTTGTGAATCAGAGAATAGAGCTGCATAGAATTCCTTGTACCCTCTCATGATTTCCAATGTAATTATACTACTGAATGAGGAAAGGGAAAAGTAAGTTTTTGACGACGACGCGCCTGAGAAAATACTCAGAATTGGGGAATTGGATTATAGAAACTGCCTCAGAGAGCGTCTCTTTTCCCCGAAAATAGAAAGCAGCGGAGAAGACGGTGAGAGAAATGAAAGCTAAAAGCCTTCCAGTTCTTTAAACTCCAGTATTCGTAGCGGATCGATTCCCAATTGACGTCAGACCCTCCTTGGTAAACTTGAACTCGTTTCTAGGAAAATTTCATTATAAGTTTTTTCTCTAATTTAATCATATCCAGGTGGTGGCTTGGGGTAAGTCCTATCCTTACTTATGACAAAGATGAAGAGTAGCTCAGAAGATATGGAGTTAAACAGTGTAACTTCAATAGTAGTTTACCTCTCCAATTTCTAAGAATTTCAAGGGATGAGGGTGAGAGTGAGAGATCTCTGCAGAGAACAATACTTGAGCTCCTATACAGTTTTACTCGACCATAAATATTCAGGTTTCATTTTCTTCCAAGAATTCACCAAAAGTAAAACTCTGAATTCTGAGAAAAAGCAAGAGATGAGGTTAAAAAATAAAAATAACAAAATCATCTTTTTTTACCACTCTATATTTTTAGGAAATTAAATAAATTATTCATGATCATCAAGGCAGAAATAGAAATTGAGGAGAATGCAGGGTATAAATGGGTAGTGAAGACAATAGAATTTACGGGAAGAAGAGAAGGATAGAGGAAGGAAGGAACAATGCTTTTTGTTTCTCAGCAAATGGAATTAATTATTATTCATAACGAAATATTCCTGGAAAATTACGAAAACGAGTTGTTGAAGAAGGTGAAGAAGGCTATTAACTTCTTAACTCAAGCTTTCTTATTATTCAACCATCAACCTCAATCCCGAATCCAAATTAGAAACATTAAACTAATCTTAATAGTATAGGGTTCAATAGCAATAAAATTAACTTACGACTTCTCAGCACCAGCTTCTCAGTTCTTGTTCAAGCACATAAATCAAGTTGAAAAAAAAATGAATTGAAGCATGAAAATCAAATTCTTAAAATAGAGCTATACAACTGAGCGGGTTCAGATCCATGTACGTGTTTATTTATACGCGCGGGGATGAGGGGAAAGTTATATTTTAATGCCCTGCGAGCGAATTACCAGTAAATTCCCTAATTCATTCAATAATTCTGAAGAACTTGATGTGAATTGAACGCTAACAAAATGATCAGGATTACTATCGCTTCTCAGCTACGGGAATTCCTCAGAAGTCAAGATCCTATTTTTCCTTTGCACATGCACACGCTTGGAACAAATCCTTAAAAGTATGATAAAAAAATTCCTTCTGCTAGTAGCGATGATGAGATTAGCTTATTCATACCATTTTTACACTTTCAAGTAATAATTTTTCCGAGAAAAACAACAAACGGAATGTTTCATAAAAGGTTCCGTAATTATTTATCTGTAGTTTGCAAGATTAAATAAATAAGAAGTAGCACGCTATAATAGTGGCC
>JABASM010000141.1:13308-32801 GCA_019776545.1 Brachystomella parvula
GGGGGGGGGGTGATGATGCTCATGCCTGAAAGGTCGAAACCAACAGGTAGTACCTTTTAGAGGTGAATCTGAAGGTAGAGGTAGAGCGAATAATCTGTTCATTCCTAGAATGCATCGTCACCATGTAGTTTCCCATAGAAATTAAGCACTTTCTCCGGAAGAGAAAGTACTTCCCCACTAGGCGTGAAGGTGATAATTAATTATTCTGATAGAATAAAAGAAAAACTAGAGAAAAAATGCTGGGAAATAATTAATGGCAAAGCTCGAGTTGAAACAGGCTAGAAAAATAAAGAAGGCTACTTTCTCTCTGCTCGTGACTTCCAGTAACTGGTACAAATTAGTTTTGACTGAAAAAAAATCTCCTCCTCGCTGTTTAATTAGTTTTGAAGCGGGGATCAATCCTTAGCATAGTTATTCCTTGGGTTCTTAGTAACGGTTTCCTGCATGTCACGCGTACTTATCCATAACAACAAAAAAAAATTAAGCGCTTCCCAAGAAAAATAGGAACAGGATCAGAGATTAAATTACTTATCGGCTTTCAATGCGTAGGATGTGCATAGCAAGTTATTTGGTGAGCCACGTGTGATGAAGATGATAAAACCATCTGTCTATTTCCAAGAATTATTACATCACCGGCCACCACACCATCACTACAATTATCATCATGATGAAAGCAGAGGGTGCAGAGCATTGTGTATACAATTGAGAGGCATTAGCTGATTCTAGCATTTTCTGAGTAATGTTAGATACGCTAAATGCACAACCCCCTGAATTTCAAGTTCTGAATAATAGTGTAATCTCAAATAAATAATTGCTAATAATTATCGTTATTCCTTTTATTGTACTAATTATCTTGGTAGTCAAGGACCTTGGTTCGAAGAAGTATTTGTACAGATGCATTTGAGCTCTCCAGTTCCGACTCCCATGCCTCCCTTCTTTCCACTCCATTTCCTTTGAAACATTTGGGGGTATTGCTTCCTGAGCTCAGCCTTCCGCTCGTCCATGTCTTTAAACTCTCGACTCCCCTCAAGAAGTATTCGCTCGAGACGCTTCTTCTCCAGCTTCATTTCTAAAACACGCCCACCCGTATCCTCGTAATCTCGAAGAAGAAGGGGATTGTCCAAAAGTCCAGAGTCAACAACTAGGGCCCTTTCTTGGCGTCGAATCTGTAAAAGTTGTTTCATGATCTGTTCTCCATTTGTTCGGGCATCGAAGACTCCCTGGTTAATTGTAACGAGGTACTCTTCACCTTCAGCTATTCCTTGCTGAAATTTTAAAAAGTAATTTAGAAGTGGCATTAAGATGAAATTTTTGGGGACTATGATATTAAAGTTACATTCATGTTGAACATTTTACTTCGAAGGTGACCCATGATCTGAATGGCATACAAAATCTTGTCTTTGATACTCTCGACATCCTTCACCCTATCCCCAAGCCTGTCTTTGAGTGATCCATTTTCATCCCGAAGTTGCTCGTACTCCAGTATTTCAATGCCTTCACCCTCTTGGATTTCGGATTCCCGAAGGCGTTTAAGCGTAAACTCAAGGCCACGGCGACTCTTGTACATCTGTAACATGGTCTCACAGAGCTTCTTATGGATTCTCGAGAGCTCCCCGCAGTACTCTTCAGTTTCATGCCTTGGGATCCGCTTCCCAGTATTGGAATCCACTGCAAATTCGCTTTGGAACTTGATCTCTTCTAAGAGTTTATTAAGATATTCCACATGAACAGCGGACCACTCCTGGCATTTATCCTAAACGAAAAATCAGTCATGATCTTCAGAATTTATTAAACCCAGTCAAAAAATTATTTCTCAACTTACAGAGAAGCTCTGCAGCGTGACCTGGTGATGCTCGAGATATTGAGCTCTTAATCTCTGAAGTTTCAAGATTTTTCTAAGTAATTTCTGGTACTTGGCATCATTTGCAAATTTTTCTCCAATCCCTCGTTTCCCTAATGCGCTGGAAATATCTTCCTCTTGCTTATGGCGGCGGTGCTTTCTTTTCTTCCGCTTTTTAACTTCTGGCAGACCCTGGATAGATTCCTCTTCGTCAGTTTCCTCTTCTGTAGTGGTGGGGAGGCAGTGATGGCGGTTCCTTGATTTATTTTTCACGGCAGCTGCAGCTGCCGCCTCCTCAGCGACTAACTCTGCCTCGATTATAATTCCTTTCCGAACAGAGGTGCGATAAATTCGATCCTGAAAGTAGGCGTTCCTTTTTCTCTCATATTTGAGCTGAATTTTGGCCATGATATATTTATTCAGCAATTGCGTATGCATTTCTTGTAACTCCGCTTCAATCTCTTCCTGAGTTTTTCCTGTATCCACTTCCTCCTCTATTTCTGCTTCCTCTTCCTCTTCTTCTTCTTCCTCCTCCTCGTCTTCATTCCCCTCCTCTGTAATCAAAATAGGCATTCAAATACAAACATTTGCATTTGTTTGATTCTAACCGTCTTCATCAGCCTGGGCCTCATCTTCAGCTTCGTCGCTGTCATCGCTAGCGCTGTCATCATCATAGAAGGGATTTTGATCTTTCTCAACGCATTTCTTATCTCCTGGCCTGAAATCCTCTATCCAAACCCCTGCAGCCTGCCTAACTTCCGGTTTCTTTGAGTTCAGAGTTTCCTGGGGAGTTTCTAAATTAGACATTTCTCACCGAGCATCAAAAGTAGTCTTATTTTCGCATAAAATTTCAGAATTTAACATTTATACAAAAAGGTGTCGAAACAGAAGTTCTCTCGTAAGTGAAGATTTTCTCAGGGCTCTAGCAGCAGCAGCGCACTGCAGTAGTAGCCGTTACGTTAAAATTTTACTAAACTAAAAAGTCAATAAAAGAAGAACCTAGGCGTGCCTTGTTATGGTAACTGCTAAAACTAAGGTAAAAACAATATTATAAAGGAATTCACAAAATTGAATATTATAAAAATAATTTTGTGCAAACTAGTTACACAGCACCTTTTTTTCGAGGTAATGGGGTGGGGACATTTTTGGATGTGAAAAGGAAAGTGGGTTTAATACTATTCATCAATTATTTGAGCGCCACGACCCACTATCATCCACGATTCGCGATTGTCGAGGTGAATTGGGGACATTGCTGCGTTGAGGATAGCCTTGCTGTGATCCGTCACCCTTCGGACTACCTGGCTTCTTCCATTTGTTATAATACTTTGAATTATTATTTTGGGACTTGGGTCTCCAGAATGGCTTCTCTCCTCTCTGTCGAAGTTTTCCTCCAGTTTCTGCACCAGCGGATAAGTCTCCTTCAGCTGAGGAAACAAAGGCGACAGGTGCACGCCAGTTTTCATCATTGGCCGCAGAAAGAGTTTCTGTTAGCTCTTCATCCAGTCCTGTAAGATTCCAGGTATAATTGCCCGGATAATACCTTGCAAAGACAGGTTCATCTTTGAGTCCCTCGAACTTTCGCCATGTGTAAGGGAGAAGATTCGGAAAGCGTGATATCCAGTAGAAAACGAACTGATCAGGAATGTGGCCTAAGCTGAGCTGAGCTGCAACTGTCAGTTCCCTGTAGTGATTTTTCTGTGAAGCAAATAAAAAGAATTAGATACCATTAATATTACATGTCTACAGAAATAATATGGCTGAATAATGACCTTATTTCTGAGAGCTCGAAGCAAATCTCGCACAGAATTTCCTTTGTACGTGCGGTATTTTCTCAGATCATTTTTGACTTCATCGCATATCCAGTCTCTCCAATCATGGCGTATGACCAAGTGAGCCTCATTTTCTAATCTTCGAAGTACAATGCAAGTTGACTCCTCTTCCTTTTCCACTCTGTCACTTACGTCCAAGAAGAACGACAAGATTTTGTCAGGCGACCAAAATATTGGGTGGGACTGAACGGCTGTCAAGGGCGGACGTTCCGATGGTTCGAGCGAAAGCATGCGCTCTATGAGGCTTGCTGTTCCCTTCGGACAATCTACCACATGATTATGGTTGATTGTAAACTGTCCTGTTGAGATATTTATTTGCCTGCGGAATGCATCCCCAAATGGGTGTTCGCCTTTGGACAAGACGTAATAGTAAACGCATCCTAAACTGAAAACATCTACCCCATAAGTGGTACGTCCAGAATTCTTTAGCATCTCCGGTGCAATCCACCCTTCAGTTCCTTGGATCAAAATTAAACAAAAAATGAAGACTGAATCAAGTGGGATTACAAAACATAATTACCAGGAATGCCACCACTTCGCCTGGAAAATGAGACGCGCCCAGTAGCAAGCTTCTTGCAGAGCCCGAAATCCGAAATCATTGTACGGACCGTGCTGCTAGTTGGAGACACGGAGAGGAGAACGTTGGCAGGCTTCACGTCTTTAATAAAAACAAAAACAAGATTTCAACATCTAGTTATGACAGATAGAAATAAATAAAAGTATCACCTCTGTGAACTATCCGGAGAGAGTGTAAATAGGCCAACCCTTCAGTGGCCTCTCTCAACACATCCATCGGCTTCACTCCGTCGTGAACGAATTTCCCTTCAATCCAATCACTAAGAGTTGCTGAGCAAAGTTCTAAGGCGATATACCTACAGAATTCGATACCATGATTATGAAAAGCCCAATATAACAATGAATTCAAAAATACTTACTGAAATTGACCATCACTCTCCGTACAAAAATACCTTATCACATTTGGATGCTGGTCTAAAATAAAAGACGTAAATAAACAAAAGGTTTGAATGAAAAGTTCAGCACTACTCACCAGATTCTTTGAGTAGGGTTACTTCACGCTCAGCCAATTCAAAACATTCAGGAAGTATTCGCTTCACCGCTACATCCCGACCTTCGAATTTCCCTTTAAATACAAACGTCCCCTCACATCCCTTTCCAAGTACTGTTGTTGAGTCATAGTCAATTTTTCCAACGGTTACGATTCCGTTTGGTCCCGAGTGATACTTGACTGGGTAGACATGTCGTTTCCACTCAAATTTCCGGACTGTGAGAAAGCCTAATGTTGAAATTGTTGTCATTATTGCGATAGTGATTGCGGCGGTGGTCATAATGATGAAGGGTTTCTCCCTATCCTTTTCTGATTCTGAATGAGGCGGTGGAGGAAATTGATTCGGCGTACTACCCTGGAAATTCTTTGAGGGCAGAGGTGGGAAAATGTGACCTTGGCGAGGGGATTTATTTTCGTAGGGGTTTTCTTGAGCAGCAGTGTTGACGGGTATAGGGTCAACTAGGTGCTGAGGAGGAATGATGATAGACTCTGAACCATTTCCCAAGTGTGGTGTGCTACGAATTTGGTTGCCATCTGGAGAAGCTGTGATTTGTTTCGCAGGGGGTACCACAGTTGTTTCAGGGAGTTCGTAGTGACCTAGGAAATGAGGTATGATATGAATGATTTCTCATTCTTAAGTTTTATTCCACCTACCTAGTATTAAAAAATCCTGCCCAGTGTCTGCTGTTTTATTTTCATTGGGGACGTTGAGCCAACTTGTGCCGTCAGTCTCGGTTGCTTCAATCCCCTTTCCCTGGGAATCTGTGGGCGAGTTCTCCGCAGGTCCTTCAAGTAGTGGAATACCCGGCATTTGGTCGGAGATAGTCAGCACACTTTCGTCAACGAGTGATGAGACAGCGTAGAGTCCGAAAGGACATTCTCCAACATACAGTGTGGGTAGGAGCTTGCTATTATCCCGCGACCCTTCTGGGGATTTAATACGGTCCAGCGTTTCAGAGGCCACAGATGTGAACGGAACGGAAATCAAACTATTGAGCGTAGTGTCAATTGAGTAGAGGGCGATGACAGGAGAGTCCAGATTTGTTTGCCACAGAAGTTCTCCAGAGGATTTGTCATACGTCAAAAGAGAACCTGTTGAGGGTGAAGTGAAATGGACAAGCTCTGTAAAAAAATAAAATAATTATTGAGGTAATTGGAAAAAATAATCATTAGTAATAAGGAAATAATTTTCCGCATTATACCATAATCTTGGACGTTTTGTGGAGCCATATCAATAGAAGAATAATCATGGAATGTCACGTTCCATTTCTTGGGTCCATCAGCCATTGATATCGTATATTCACTCTTTCCCAATAGAACGACTTTATTCTTTCCAGGTGCAGCCTCATCAGATGATTTAGAAGATTCGGCTGGGCATGTGGAATCCGAGAATGACAGTATTTCTTCCTTTTCTCCCGTCAATGGATCTAAACTCAGCCACAGATCCATCTGAAACAATTATAAATAAATCAAATGTTAGTATTATTTGCAATAGATTTTTACATAGAGCTGAACATACGCCTATATTCAGCGTTTACCTTTCTTCCAGTATACAGCAAACCCTCACTACTGCGACAGGGCGCCATCGATACGAGTTGCGGGATGGTGAAAGGTAGTTTTTTCAGCTGACCCTTCCCTCCCAAGATGTAGAGAGATCCGGACCTTGGATCAGGAAGGAAGTGAGGTGGCTTTGAAGCACTTGTACTTCCTACCGGGACTCGTATCATCGGCTGATCCGTTGATACCCAGCGTACATGCCCTGAAAGCCTCCCAAGAGCAGTCAACGACCCGTCTAGAGTAGAAGCCAAGAGCAGTGTGCTAACAGGGTCCGGAGTTATCTCAGTACCAGGGAACTACGAAATCAAAATTCCAGCAACTAATTAACACTACTTCTTGTGCGTAATATGCGAGTAAAGCTTACCTTCTTGCTGTCAGGTTCACCCTCCGCACCAGCTAACGTTAGCCCTATTCCTAGAATCAGCACCAGATATGGCGACCATATCAGAAATTGTTTACGCCGCTTCATAGTCACAGAAAACCAGCGTTGCGTCATTATATCTTGCTGGATCTTATTGAGAAGCAGGTGAGAATGACAGCGATGATTCTTGCATTCAACTCCTTAGTATTCATGAAAGGATCTCACCAAATAAATAATGCATAACTAAAAACAACACACTTATAATTATTATAGAATCTTGCGTCCTGTAGTCTGTCGCTCATGGTTGGTCCCAAAGTTTACACTTACACACGTAGGTTTCCTTTGGTTAAGACGTGTGGACAAAAAATGTCGGTGGCTACCGATTCCAGCCATGCTTACGATGACGTAGCTTAGTCACTGCTGTCAACTAAGTTGTGAATCCATTTCGTCCTAATCCAGTCGGACATAATTTCTGACTTGATTATCTACCGACGAACATGAGCCTTGACCACCTAACCTATAGTTTTAACTGCTGTAATCGATGAAATGATGATGATACACTAGGATTAATGAGAATGACGATTACTTTTATTTTGCTATGAGATTATCTTCATGCAAAGTTTTACGAATAACTGCGAACCACTTCTCGAATTCCCGAGACGAATGATGCAAGAAGTAAGTGGTTTGGAGTAGGGCTTCTTCACCAAGTTTTATCTCGTCAGCAACTTTAGCCGTAGTATACTTCGTCAGTCCGTTCCGTAAAATTATAATTCACATCTGACAAAATGTACTAACTACAACTAAAAAATGAGGTTTTGGGCTTTCGCCACATTCACCAGCTGTTTTTCACTCCACACATCAGCACAGCAAGAGCTACGCCGCCGCTAGCACAACTTTGTTTTTTTTTCATTCCCCTTTTCATTATCATTTTTATGTGGAGTTTGGCAGGCATTATTGCATTAAAAGTATCAATGTCAATTGAAATCATTACAAATTGCTTTTGCATTATTCAAAAAGTTTCGAGCTCCCCTCGCCAACTGTTCATATCAATTCGGTTGGCTCGTTCTGATGAGGGTGGAAGGTGGTGATAAGAGAACATTGAACAACGTCGTCCTTATCACTTGCTTGAATTTAATTTTTAATGATTAGCCTTTAAAGCAAACTTAAACAATAGCAAAACAAAATGCATCTCTATCTAAACAATAAAACAATAATCACGATGTATAACTTGCAATACAAATTAATGGAATTCCTAACAGTATTCTTTAGGTTTGCTCGGGTTTCTCTGAATCCAATAACGAGTCAAGAATTAAATTCCATGTAAACAATAAAAATGAAGCCTATCACAAAAAAAAAACAAGTGTATTTAACAGAGAACCAATTTAAAGTGCAGTGTTTAATAATTAAGTCAACTTTAAGTTAAGTCTATAATATCTAATTTCGTTTGACGATTTTAAATATGAGGAATAGGGTGGGCATGCCTTAGTTATTCCATATCCTACGAAATGATTACAGAATTACATTAATAGCTGTGTATTCTGCACGTATTATATGTTAATTATTATTACAAATAACTTTAAGAAGTTTTTTTTCTAAAGTATAGACCTGCTAATCTTAATAATTTTAGCTTTCCCATGTTCCTTCCATCAAATTCTACTTTTCAACTATACAGAGAAAAAAAAACTAGTCTAACTTTACCTGTGGCTGGATTCAGTAGACCGTTTTCATGGATGATGAAATTTATAAACCTTGAGGATGAGGCATGTTATTCTAAAATTGTCGTAGAACTTTCTACTAATTTTTTAAACAGGAGTTCTGATGAGCTAGTAATACAGGAGGGGGGACGACGTTGATATTTTCTAGTCCATCAATCAGTGATGAGTAGAGAAAATAGACCAGTTTACTTTTTCTTCTGGTTCGGCCCACCTATAAAAAATAGAGACGAATTAATAGGAAACGATGTAAGGAGAATGAGAAGGGATTAATTAGAGAACTCAACCCACCTGGTCTTTGTGGGGTTGAAGGTCGGTTGGCCGGCTGGGCAGTAGATACGGCCCCATACTGATACTTAGCTTTCTTTTCCGATGGTTTGAGAATCTGGAGATTGTTACACCGCAAATTCCAATTATTTTAATTTTTTACACAGTAATTTGCTATCATCAGTATTTTTAAACTCCAGAATCTGATTGATACCTGAAATGAGCACATCAAGGTTTCATCTACGGACATCATCCCACCAGCGTTGTCGAACTCTCCACAGTAATTAGGGGCAGAAAATAAAGTAACCAGTTGCCGTTTTGCAAAGAATTCATAACCATCCTCAACGACCTAATGGTAAAAGAACGGTAAATGAGTCTAGTCTTAAAATTGAAGGAATTAAAATAATAATAGGAGATTAACCTGATGAGCCCTACAAATTAAATCCAGATCGTGTCGATTTAAAAACTTTGTAACAATGTCGGCTCCGAATGTAAATGAAACTCCACGGTCATTTTCTCCCCAGCCCGTCACGTCCTTGTCAGGGTCAGACCATAAAAGATCACAACTGAAAAATAATTTCAAAAGTGAGTGACCCTTTAAATAACTCAAATGCTTTTGGAGCTTACAGCAAGCCTGTATCTGGTACATCTGTTGGCCGCATGATACGACGAATTTGTTCCATATTTTGGAGGTCTGGACTCAATCCTCCGTGACAGCAGAAAATCTTTTCGTCGATAATAGCCGCAATTGGGAGGCAATTGAAACAGTCCGTAAAAGTTTTCCAGAGTTTAATGTTGAACCGCCGCTTGCCTGAATTAAAGATATTTGCAAAATTAATGTATTCTGGCTTACCAGTCTCTGATATAGGTTATCCGTCATCAAGGAATTTTTACTTACATTCATCATAAAATCCGTAGATTCTGTTGATAGATGCACACTCATGGTTCCCACCTACAAACAACCATTTTGTTAGTACCCAAGGGTTTGTCAGAAGTCAATGAACTTACGGAGCAGAAAAAAGTTTTCAGGGTATTTGATCTTGTAGGCAAGGAGGAGACAAATCGTCTCAAGTGACTGTTTTCCTCGGTCAACGTAGTCCCCCAAAAATAAGTAGTTAGCCTCAGGTGGGAATCCTCCGTACTCGAAGAGTCGGAGTAGGTCGTTATATTGTCCATGAATATCTCCTAATCATAAAAAGCACATGAAAATAACGTTTAAAAATGCAACTATGAGAAAACAGGGTCGAAGGTAAATAACTTACCACAGATTTTCAAGGGTGCTTCCAGTTCAAGTAAGATAGGTTGCTGAAGGAATATCTCCCGCGATTTTAGACACAGTCCTCGGACTTCGGCTTCCGACATCTGTACAGTTTTCCCTGGTCGCGTGCCTCGAACTTAAAGTAATAATGAACAGGAATAGTAATTAGTCTCAGTATTCTAGGCATTTTAACTTGTACTGGTTTGCTACTAATACTCCACACGTGCTAGGCTTCGGCTTTAACTGATTACTCGACTTGCTAAAATGAGGGGACGGCCTACAACATAGGCGGCTTAAACCGGACTTGATTTACTTCTCACAGAGGAAATAGGAAAAACGAGTTACTTGACACACACACGATCATACTATAAAGGACCACACTACAGGATTGATCACTTGATTTTAGAGAAGTAGTGTCATCCTCGTAAAACACGGTAAACCGTCGCTATGTTTTCAAAATGATTTCCAACCTAAGCCTAATCTTCCTTGCCACTCGACCTGGTACCGCCGTCAAAGTTTCAGTGGAATCTTAGAACCACACTCAACTCGGCTTGCTCAGGTAGCGAGGTAGAGATACGCTAAACTACGAGCTAAATTTATGGATATCGAACACTAAGGGTTCACGTGGGCGGAGCTCATTCTCGACCCTTAAGTGATACACCACAACAACGGTAGTAGGATTGGGGGCAGTGATGATGACCTACCTTCTAAGAGTCGTGAAATGATATTATCCACATTGAGCTCGGCTTCCGACATAATTAGTAGATTAAGTAGGTAATCGGTGGGAAACGAGTCAAATGTACGGGGCGGTGACGAAGGCGGCTGGGTGTCCAACTCAAATGTCGACGGTCCACTCCACTCACCACTTTCAACTAAAAAGTGAATAAACAAAATGACAAGAGAACAACTGGGAATCACTTTTTTCTATCCAACAAAAAAATGAAAGGTTAGACAAACATGAGGAAGATGCGGCCGCGGCGGGGGTTTGCTTTCATACGAGTTACGAATACGAATTAAACACACGCAGACCACCGCATTCCCTTCCCTTGACATTCTTGTGGAGAAGAGGAGGAAAAGTGGAAGAGACGACCAATGTCACGCCTGCTCTTTCGCCAGTTTAGCGAGAGCGATTTTAGTCATGTCTTCACTTTGAATCTGAACAAAATAACAAGCCACGAATACCGATTCAATGTTTTAATAATGTATGTCCTATTTTAAAGGAGGTTCAAAAAGCGCTCATCCCGAAGTACTTGCTGACGAGAAACGGAGGTCAGAAATTAGTTTTCTCTTTTAATCTCTTGCATTTGGCACATATATATGGAGTGTCAGGTCCGATTAACCACAGAGTTAGATTAAGTTTAAGCTAGTACATTTTAGTCTATTCTATTCATGTTCGAATAGTGGTGTAACTTCCGCTGAATTAAAAGAGAAATGGAAATTAAATATAAAAATAACAGTAGATTCTCGCCCTGAATGGTCGAGAGATAAAAAGAATATTTTTCGAAAAATGGTCTAAATCTTTAAGCAGCATATAACGGATTCCTGCATTTTTATTTCAAGTTTTAAGGTAGCGCACCAGCCGCAGAAATTAAAACTGTACAGTATGAAAACTTTAGACATGGAATTTGGGAAGGAGAAGGCAAGGGGTTTCTCCTATCCCAAATTCCATGTCTAAAGTTTTCGCACTGTAATCGGTAGGAAACATGAGTTTCCAAAGGAGAGAATCTACTGTAAAATGGCGAGAACAGCGCCAACACTGCGAGTCCAACACTCTCCTTTACTCTTTTCCAATTCCGCCGAACGAATGCGAATGCCGACCCCTACAACTTCGGAGGCCTATTTTTGGTTCAACCGGGAACGCTTATGACTTTTGAACGCGACTTAATTTGTGATGAAATGCATTTTATCGGACTATAAACTTGGGTCGTGACAAAAGGCACCAGCACCAGCATTATATCCTTTTTCGCAATGTTGCCAACGTAGAATTAGCCGTTGCTGGTGGAGGTACGGTGCTGGTGGTGGTCCGGTGCTGGTGGTGGTCCGGTGCTGGTGGTGGAAACCATCCCGTAAGGCCTCCACCGGCTACGAAATACGTCGGCCACGGTCACGATCAGGCCTCCACCGGCCAGCACCGGATTACCACCAGCACCGGATCACCACCAGCACCGGCTAATCCTACGTTGGCAACACTGCAAGTAAGGATATATGCCGGTACTGGTGTTGGTGCCGGTGCCTTTTGGCAAGACCCCTATAACTCGCCCCTCTTGGTGGGACACTGTAGAGCACATCAATGACGACGACTCCGTCGAAAGCAGTCTGGGCTTGCTGGGAACCGCTGAAGCCAGGCTGAAGCCAATGAAAGAGTTAGATGAGTCACGAAGATGCCACTTCGTTTTGCCAATCCTATAGCTTAACCTGAAGCGTCCACCAAGATGACGTAGGTGGCATGGAGGCAATCATGGCGTCATGGTTTTTTCAAGGGATTGACACAATTCAATTCAATTCATATGTTTATGCAGTCGTAGTAGTCGTCGTTTATGCAATCAACAAATGAATGCTGGTTTCCGTAAACTTGACTGTGTACAACTATATTAACCTAGAATGAAAAGATTGTCTGAGTTATGATGCTTGGATATTGATTGAAAATCTTAGCCTTAAATTATGTAACGAAGAATATGCTAGAATTAGAATTTGAGCCAGATAGATTTTCTCTGAGCAACTAAGTAGTCGTAGACTTTAGTTTTGAAGTTTTCAAGGTCCATTTTCTCCATGTATGTTCAGTGTCCAATTCTTGGGTAGTGAGTTCCAGGCCGAAACTGTCTTGAAACGAACCGACTTCCAGTATATTTCAGATTGGAAAGTTCCGCGGCAGCGAGAGTAAAGGGTCTTTAACACTCGGAAGGCCAGGCGATGCTTTTTGTGCATCAGTGCTTTTTTCTTGAAGCTTTGCTGCATCGCTTTATTAATTTTAATTTTAACCTACCCAGGCTTATAACCTATCTCTAGTATTCAAGCATGTTTTTAACTACGCTGTACGCTGGTTCCAAGGGGTTCTGGCTGTCATTTCGAAACTCTCCAAAATACCCTGAATGTTTGCGGGTTAACGAAGTTAAAAGCACTGAACTTTTCAGTCGGGTCAACTTATGATTAGATGATGTGAAATAAGAGGAATTTCCTAGTAAAGAAAAATATTTTTTTGATGCAAAAATTCATTCTTGCTGTCCCACTCGGGAATCGTAACTTCTTTTAAGTCCTACGGTATCGTCTCAAGTAATTTCTTTGCAAAGGGCTCAATGTACTTGACCTCTGCAGTTGAGAAAAAAATTACGATTACCGAGGGGGGCAACAGGATAAATTTCTGGTGGGGCAGATTTTACCCACGCCATAAGGCATCCGTTTTGGATGCCTTATGGCATGTGTAAAATCCAAAACGGATTGGAGACTGCGGGCTCCAATCGAGCAGTTATACTATATACATACTCCCTAAACTAAAACTGACGGTAAACCCTATGTTAACGTGTTAGTGTCTTTATTCGCGGAAAAAATTAATATACAAGGCTTTTTAACATCGATTTACGTTGCATTTTTATGGTTCACTCCTTTTTAGCAATTTGCAGCTTTCAAACTGTTTTAGACAAAATGTTTTTTTTTAGAAAGTCATCGAATTTCTAAGCTAGTTGACAATTGTCAACATAATTGACCTTTTGAAGATTTTGAAGGATGACATTCACCACGGTATCGCCGCAACTAAGCTCACCGCATCTCCATCCATGCCATGCCATTGCCATGTCAGATTCTCCAGCATGGATTTCCATCGTATAAACTAGGACGACTGACTCGGAAGGGGCCTGCATCTGGTGATAAAAGGAAGGCAACCTCTTAGATACATTCAACCTGGCAGGGCCAAATTAATTGTTACTGTAAATGGATTACAGTTAATATTAATCAAGAATAACCTAGAGTGCAAGACGGTGAGATGGATTCTTCATTTTTCTGAATTGACCAGCTATGTCTGTCCCAACAGCTGATTGAGATTGTGAGAGTCAAAAGTTGAAAGAGAGCAGCTGATTTCGGAGAGCAATGTTTACATCTGAAAAAAATTAATGGTGAATTAGTTAGCCTTACTATTGTTACTGATTAATTGACAACTCCGTCTGCAAAGTGGGATTGCCCGTGATTTCTACGCTAAACCAGGCATAATTAATGTCAGACATGATTTTTCGGGGCAATGTCCTCAACTCAACTGGGATCCCTGCTTTCCAGCGTTCTCAATGCCAGTGAATGTCTTAGCCCCTGTCCTGTGATTTATTCTCTTAATTTTGAAGTCCAAGTTAAGTTTGAGGTCCCTTTAGGAAGCAGGGATGTTCGTAAGAGGGACAACATCCTCCTGGCTTCCTGGCAATGTTCAGACGACATCACTGTACTTTTAATTCTTGATTATTTAGCTGGCTCTGAAGCTGTCTTTCAAGCAATGGGCATACAAGCAAGTCAGTTGTTGTTTCCTTAATCCTTGGAATTTCTGTATGATTTTATGGTTAGATTTCACGTAGAAACAACCAGGAATAATGAGCTGAAGCCAGTATTTACAAAAGCTTTAAGGAAGGGGGAATTCGGTTTGAGGGAATCGAGGCTAACCAACGTAAAGGAAAATTATTAAGTTTATTTCTTCGTGTAAAATAAAGTTTTTTTACTAAACTAAACTAATTAACTAATGATATTTTCTCGCTTTCTAAAATCCAGTTACACACTCTTTCTGTAACTAAATTTTTGTCAATATCAGACTCTAAACCATAATTCCGAAGTTGCCTTCGTCTTATGCTATAGTTCCCTGTCTGTGATTTTTGTCTAGTATTACTGCTATGACTAGTCTTCACTGATTCTTTACGTTCCAGAGAATTGGAATCAATTAGTTTCCCCCCTCCTCTCTTCATCCAGTCATCCTTAAGATATTTACCGATTTCTGTAATTTCATATCGCTGTGAGGGCTTTGGCTGGAGGAGTCTTTTGAAGAGCCGAATGAGCCTCGGCGTAAAGGGTTTGAAAAATGAGGGTAGACGGAGTGATTTCTTTCTCAGCCAGTCTCCATATTCCCGGAAACTAAGATCGCTGAAGTCTGCTGTTTGCCAAGGGGTAGTTCCAGTTAAGCAGAAGTAGAGGATGACTCCAACTTGCCAAACATCAGAGGCCTTGGCAGCATAATATTTTTCCTGCAGAAGGAGAGCACATATTTCTGGTGGTGAAAAGCGGAGCCAGGTCTGATGCTTCTTCCTCACAAGCGATCCGTGAGAACAGGTGAACCCGAAATCACAAATTTTGATACATGACAAATCGGATTTGAAAACAAGAATATTTTCTAATTTCAGGTTGCGGTGGACGAGATTGAAACTGTGGATAAATTCGATTGCACCTGCCAGTTGTGCAGCAACTACTTTGACTTGAGCCTCTGGGAGTCCGCCTTTCTTTACAAACCTACAGAGGTTACCGAAGGGTGCATACTCCTGGACGAATACAAAAGAATTCTCCCAGACGAAACTGACATTAAATGAAGTGAGGATATTGGGGTGGGGGCTGAGGAAGTAATTGGTTTGAAGCTCTTGAAGAAATTCATCCTCTGTTGTAACTTGACATCCAATTGCTTTGAGCACCATTTTCTCCTTCCCTCTTTTAGCTAGGATGACTTTTGCAAAACATCCTTCAGCCAATGTTTTCACTATGTCAAATTCATCTTCCAGGGAGCTGGAAGGTATGCCGCTGTTATTGCTCGAGGGGCTGGAGGACTGGGATTCCTCACTAGGAGAAGAGTCCTTTGATGGACGAAGCATTTTCAGATATGTCATTCACCCCTTTATTTTTAAACCTGAAAGTCATAATGGAAAAACAATTTAATTGCCTAGATTAAATGCGCTTAGAATTCGCAAGACTTCCGACCAGGTTTATATTTTCATTATATTTTTTTTTTTTTTCTATTCATTTAAAATTTAAATTATTATAAATACACGGGTTTTTTAAAATGTTTCAGATTTATCTACATTTTAAATTTTATTCTTTAAAGTTTTTCCTTCACTTACAAAATTTATTTGCAGGCCGGGCTGGACGCTGGCTTCCTTTCCATACACTTCTACGAAAAGCAAATGAAGAGTGGCCAAGAACAGTATTTCTGAAGAAAGCCAATAACACTCCTCTTATAAAATCTGTGAGGCTTGGGAAAATCCAGTTTTCTCGGAAGGGATCAGAAGAAGCGGATGAGATGAGTTAGAGATGAGAAGTTTCTAAGTGAAAGTGAGTGACTGATCTTGAGTCGGGAATCTCTTTTGCTTTTTATACGAAGGGAGACGTCACGTCTCCTCTCACTGTCTTCTGGGAAGAAATAGGGAATTAGGCTAGATAAAAACAGAAGCAAAATTTTGAGAATATAAACATTTTTGTTTAATCAACCTTTCCCAAGTCTGAGCCTTATCTATAACTTTCATTCCTCGCTGAATTAAAAAGGTAAAGAAAATGCCAAAAAAGCCTAGGTAAAAAACAAGGCAAGGCGATTAAAACAGGTAGTAGTACTTCAATGGGAAAATGAATGTGTTGTTTTGATTCCACGGTGCTTAACTCCCCGATTCTTCCCGCATTACACAGAATATCATTCATCCATCCCTTAATTCTCTAAGTTCTGGCTCTTCTTATCCCATTATGATTCGGAGCCAAGAAAATTCTAGCAGAAAGTGTAGTTTAGTAAAAACAAATTGTCAACATTCTGTAAATGATGAAGATGACTTCGATGTTCCGCTTAAGAGTTCTACCTCCTTTGTTTAAAATTTTTTGTTAGAGAGAGAAAGTTATCAAAAAGAAAGGTGAGCATGACTTTCAGCCTGTTACTGAAAAATAAACAGAATATTTGAGGAACGGGACTATTTCTGCTGATTGAAATGAAGCATAATACCTGGATTTATTGAGCAGTCTGATCCTGCACCATTTGTGGACTTACTTCGAGAGAAAGCTTGGCAGGAGGAAAGTGAAAATTTTATTACTAAACTGCAAGCGATTCTCCGAATTTAATCTTTCACAAGTTTAATCGAGTAAAAAAAAACTATATCTAAGCTTGTTCGCGTCGGTTAAATTTTGCTTTTCCCCGAATCGCATTTTTTCCTCTTATTTTGGAATCCCATGCATGAGCTGATTCGGGAAGATTTCCTTAGGGAGTGCTTTCCTTGTTTTAATATACTGCCCTCACTTATAAATAAACAAATCAAAATTAGTATTTTTTAAAAGCCATAACTATACAGGCCTTGACTTTCAACTTTATTTATTCCTTGCACTGCTGCTACTCCTCGACTAGCCGACTTCAGTTCCAGCAGAAAGTAATCACACCTTTCTTGCGTCACTTTTCAGTTCTTTTGAAATTCTGGAGATTTTTATTAGGCTTTTGACAGGTTTTCATGAAGCCGCCGCCTTTAGGCATTCCTTATCCTGAGTTACAAATTGTAAAATTTTGCTTCTTAAAAATAGATTAGGAATAACGCTGTGACTTTTAGTCTACCCTGCGTATGTGGAAAACGTTTTCCCGTTGGAAAAGGGACAAAGACCTGACCCAAATAATGGGTTCAAGTGATCACTCATCTTTCACTAGTTGATGGAGACAATTGATTAGAGTGCCAAACTGGCATTCTTGTCAGTAGCGGTGTCTTTTCTCATCTTTCATCACTCACCGTCTAGTTATACTAAAATAGAGGCTAGTTCTCCTCTACCTATGCCTTTCTATTCTTTGTTGCTTACCCAACCTATTTACCATCCTCATCTTCATTTCCATCGTCAATTCCTTACACCTCCTCAAATTTCTGTTTATTTACAATTGGTTTTACTTTTCCCTCAGTCTATAAATTAGGATGTAGAAAACTGTGCCTTCTAATTCCTTCTAGTTTAATGTAGGGCATGGATGGTGGGGATGCTGATTTTTTAGACGGAAATCTCCATTGATCTTACATCCATCACTCAAAAAAGTCTATTATTATGAGTGAACGACCTAAATTCAAAGAACAACTTGCATAACTCAGGTTTGAAGAGACCAAAATAACTTTGAAAATGAAAAAAAGTATTTGTATTTGGGAAAGCTTACTTTCACCCTGAGGAAGGTTTTGAATGAGCAAAATGAAGTGGCGACTTTTCCCTTACTAACCAAAGGACGACGAAGCTTTTCGAAGGTTTCCCTGGGGGTGTATATCCTGATCTACCCCCTTTATCGTCCTAGGGTTAAAATTCAGAAAGGTTCATTGAATTTTTACATAATGCTTCATCTGGAGCAATTCCCTGAGGTAGGTCGCTGGCATTATCCACAGGAAATGCAGAACTGTCACTCTGCCTAACATTACCTGGGGGAGAGACACGTATTCAGTGAAGGAAATCTTTCCCTGTCGAAGTTAGTAGGCCGTGATGAAAAGCTACTCATTAATACACGTTCTAGAAACTAGGATTTTGAAACTACTGAAATCACCGATCCATTGAATCCCACGTCGGCACTTAAAAAGATGTTTGAAAAATTAAAATCAGGCAGAGGAACAAGTAAAACCCTGAAGAAGACTAAAAGGAAGCTTTGAGATTCAACCTTAGTTTTACTGCAGCTGAAAACTACCAATAAAGAATCCAATTAAACCATCGTAAAAAATATTTTATAGCTTAGCTAATTTGAAAATTTTGTTTTATAGGTTCAAACACTTTTTCTCGAGCCAGAACGACGAGGTTGGAAATTTTGAAATTGTGAAGCGCATCAATCCGAGCTATGCCATTTTTTTATTTTTTTTATTTATTTTTTTTATTTATCGTGGGATCGATTTGCTAAAGTTTGATTAATAAAATCAAAGAAAATTTTAATTTAATCCTTTAGCCTGCCTTGTTGGAATTAGGCCTCAGTCCTGATTTTGATAATGGAAATTGAAACGTTTCCAGAGAAGAGGTCCCACGTGCATGGGGTTGATTTTATGTAGGGAATGATGTCAAGTAAGAAAATGTTAGGACAATGCCATCTTTTCCTCTGTCTAAAATTCTAGAATCTTGTTTGGAAGTATAATAGTAATGGTAAGTAACCCATTAATATTTACAAAGTGGAACTGGGATGCGTGTGTGGACGCATGTGTGTCTCGACCTTAATACACGCATAAAAATAGGTACACGCGCTGATGAAGGAAGTGTCATTTTCACCATGACGTCTGTTCTCAAAATGTTCTTCGGTCGATATCATTCTGATCCTGTCCTCTCCTTGACTAGTCGGAAGCATAGTTGGATCATTATCCCTTAGTTATAGTATTTTAGACCATCTTACTTACTTAGATATTAGATTATGTTATTTCAGAAGTACAAGTGGGAAATAAAAGTTTGTTGAGATTGAGAGATTTATGGGAAGAAGAGGAAAAGTCTCTGATCCGATTTTCCAATGTCTTCCTTACCGTTTTATTTCTGTCAAAGAGGAAATGTCAATCTCACATTATTAAAGAGACTACAAAAATGACTATAGGCGGACTCGGATTCTGTCCCAAGCTCAATTGTTTTCTCAACTCTTACAAAATCTCAATTCTGTTTCTTCGAAATAACGAGCGGGTCAACTCTTTTTCTTTCTTTTTT
>JABASM010000142.1:0-14546 GCA_019776545.1 Brachystomella parvula
TATGGCGTGGGCTAGTACTCTTCCAAACGTCCACAGCACGGCATTTACGTCAATTGGACAGAAAGGAAATGGATAAAACTATTTTGGGAGATTGATGCTAATGAGCTTTCACTTTTACACCTTTACGCATTTGTTTTTACTGGTGTAGGTTTTCCAGTCCCATCTCTCCTTCGCTTCTCAACCTCCAGACAATCCAGTTCTCAGGCTTCATCGAACTAGTACTATATACCATATTTTCTTTTGTCCAAGCCACAGATTAAATTGAAACCAGTTTCAATTTATAAATGCTTCTCGAAAACAGTTTCCTATCTCTTACGAAGTGGAAACAAATAAGTAAAAATAAAAATAAAAATAGATAACACTACAACAGGTAAGCCTGTTCAGTCTGTCGTACAAAAAAAGATCGGACGGCAAAAGGCTTCCACGCCGGCAGATCAGTCAGTGCGGCGATACCAACTAATCAAGCGAAGTGCTAGGTAAATGTTTTTACTTCTTGTTACTGTATTATTCAAGTTGATAGCTAAGTAAACTCGGCTCTCTGAATTTCTACCAACAACGACCACGCGCCGATTTAATTAGTCCCGCAGACTTGCAGGAGGATACAAACCAATATAAATCCCAGCTTAAACATCAAAAAATACGGTAATACTAGATTGAAACAATTTACTTTCTGTAATTACTGCGCTATCAAAAATTAATATGGAAGTAATTAAGTAGGTCCAATTAGGTCCTATTAAGTCAAATTAATAAGAGCTCTCCTGGTGAGATTTTCAATCCCGTCCGTTCGTTAAAGATGTAGTAGCTTATTCAGTCGGTTCGTACATCCTCTTTCAGGCGTCCCCACTTTCTTTAGCAATATCTTACGGTGGAAGTGAAAGTGGATCTAACAGAAGAGTGAGTGGCTCGAAATACTAAAAAAAAGTAGTTTTTTCGTGTAGTGCTTACGTTTTTGTGAAGAGATGCTAGGTTACAATTATTTGTGTGAACGACACAATCCAGTAAGACAAGAATTCCATTTGTTCATCAGTATCTTCATAGTGTACCTCAGAAGAAAAACGTTCAAGCTATCCACCAGGCTTTACTCGAGTCAAACTAGGTCGGAGAAAGTTTTCCATTTTGTTAAAATTCAAAAAAACCGATGTCTGATTTGTTTTTTTTTAGCAGGATGAGTTCAGCAATCGATCCACTTACGTTAAAACTAACAAAGTTAGTTGAAGGGAAATTGTTTCGAAAATGTTTTAGATCCTTTCTCCCCCCTTTTCTCCTACCCAGTTAAGTTGCAAGCTCCTGCAGAAAAGCAAATTAGGAATTCGAAATCTGATCAGAAACTTTTTATGGGTTGCAAACTCAAATTGGAGGCCAAGGTGTCTCCTTCATTACATGCGAAGCCATTAGAATCTATTCCTGTTTTTACATTTTCATTTCTCCTTGAACTCGAGAATGAACTTATACATTTTTAAGAATTCAATTACATTCGAACCACTCTTCCAAAATTACAAATTAATTTTGAGGAGGGTGTCCCTAGCTTTTTCCGGATATTGAAGCAATGAATAACTGCTGAGATGATTGACTCAAATCATCATCAAACAATGGAACAGAACGAATTTTCCAAGTATCACCTTATCTAATAGAGTACCTCTTCTGATGTCGGGCTGTCAACTGAAGCGATAGAAATTTCTCATGACATCTTCTTTCTTTCTCTCTTTCAGGTTTAGACTTCTCTTTTCTCAAGCAAGTGAAAGCAACAGACATATTTCTTTCTTCCCTGAGCTCCGGAAAAAAAAAAACTCACCTATGAGTATGAATTTGGGAATCAAATATTTAAATCTGACAAGGCTTCTGAACGCCAGAAAAGTGTTTTCCCTGGAGCAGCCCGAAAAGGAGCAAAAGATGAAGCCTGGCGGCTAATGCTGAAAAAGTGACTCGTGGTGCTACAGACTGGAAGACATTTAAACTTTCTGTTTCACTAAGGAAATTAGAACAGAGAACATTCGAGAAAGTGATTTCACTGGGATTCACCACCGGGATTTCTCTCCCAGTTTACCTTTGTGAAGGGCGTGAAGAAAGCTTATCCGAAGTAAGAAGAAAAACTTTCCATCGGATCCCCTCTCATATCGCTGAAAAGAAGGACAAAGAGAAAAGTCAGCTATACAGTTTCAATTCATGTCCTCTGATTTCGGCTTACGTGGCCCAAAAACACCATGGGTGTGTCCTAATGATAGGCAACTGGCTTTGCGAGCAAAGTAAGTCCCAAAAAAATTGAGATTAGTTTTGTTAGAAATTTTTTAACTTTCGATTTGTTCCATTTTGCCTCATCGCTGCTTAGTTACAACTACCTATAGAGAAACCTGAGGAAAATTATTCTTTCGAACCAGTATTTTCAGCGAAGGCTTTCCACTGGTCCCAAATTTAAAATAGATTTTCCCTATAGACTCAGCAATTTTATTTTTCTGTACAGGTCAAGTAGACGAATTCTTTGGAAGTTTTCTAATTAAACTGATGATTTTACTTCATGCGCTGGAAAACAAACAAAAATCCGTGGGTTCATTACATTATCTTGACGTCAAAAAGAAAAGATTGGAAAAACAACTAGTGTTCAATTATACGGCAATTAAGGATACGGGAAAAGTTGGAGGCGTTTGCTTAGTAGTCCACTGGCATATGGTGTAAATTCATTGCTGACTCACAGCACTTTCCCCGTAATAAGCAGGAGCGATAGAAAAAAACTAGAAAATGCTGAATCAGATATTTTCTCAACCACCGTCGTCTGGGGATAGGAATCCATTGAGAGCGAATGGAAAGCGTTTCCTGTTTCAGAGGAAGGAAAAGAAAGTTCAATTTTCAAAAAGAAAGATTTTGAAAGATTGGAGCTGAGTAGCAGCAGCCTGTTACGCAAGGATATATACTATTACGGTTTGGTAATTTATTTATTTTTGATTTTCTATTGTAGGTTGAAATCAGGTTGGTCTGTGAAGACTAATCAATTTAACACCTATCCGAAACCACAGCCGCTGAGTGAAAAAGAGCAACAGGCTATCGTTGCCGTCATCAAAAGAGCAGAAGAATTAGACTTGTATGAGCAACATCGTGTCGGGTACATAAAAGTCAATTTTCCTTTACTCATCATCCCACTTTCGCCCTCGCTTTCACTCTCGATAAGAAATATCTCGAGCCCACTGCTCGAGCCTTCCATTTTCAGACTCATTAAACAATTTCAAATCAGGTTTTTGCTTTATATCACCTCCAAACAATCAGAAACTAAGGGTGTGTATTTCACTCGACTCGTTTTTGAGTTTTCAGAAGTTAGAGACCCCTCTTACTGTTTAGGCCATTTCGTAATATCTATATGGAACTTAACACGCACGAATTGGCGTTTCTCAGGGGCCCATCGTTAAAAAAAAAACAGATTTTTTTGAAAATCCAGAAAATACCGTTTTAACACTGTAAAACTTAAAGGGTTATATCTCTCAATATTTCTGAATCCTACTTGATTTTGTCTAAAAAACTACGACTATTTTTGTTCATGCGGAAATCAACTTTTCTTAACGATGAAAACGTTAATTTTTACGGGTTAGATCCCATAAATATTTTTTCAGAATTACCTAAAAAGTAAAGGTCTTCTCTAACTTTTGAAAAACTTAAAAATTGGCCGATTTAAGTTCAAAACCTTTATTTCTGATTGCTTGGAGATGATATAAGGCAAAACCTCGGAATCCGAGGTGCACCACGTCGCTACGATGTCTGCAAGTAGTGGTAACGCTATTATGTGTAGTAGTTAAGAACTCTGTCGAGTGCCGACTCTAACGAACTGATTGAAGTCTTTGATTATTTGTGAGAAAAGAGAGTCGAATTTATCCGAATTCCGCTGTTTCTAGTCAGAATTAAATATGATCGAACCCTGCCATGTATCGTATTGTCAGGTACTTTTAGTGTGAATGTTAAAGCTGATATTAGAAATTTCATCGCTGAAGTTGAAGACTTGAAGATCTGATAAAATTTTGAACCCAAGCGATTTCTAGGAGCACTTCTTTAAAGCAAAGTGCCAGGAAAAATGCTAAAAAGCAGTAATTATGCATTCCAGCTTCCAGCGTCGTTTTCGCTGATCCTTCAGCGAAAACTGTTGAAGTAAAAAATTGTAATCAAAGTTATCGCTTTTTTAAAATCTGGTAAAATGGAAATTACACCCCTGTACAAAAATAATATTACAGAAATAGTTTCAGTTACAGTGAAAGGTAATTGGTGGTAAGAACTTCTTTCCACGCAAAATATCAAATTTAAACTTTTCTTTCGATAATTTGCGGACCTATGGCTCAAAAACCTTTTTTTGTTTAATTTCATTAATAAAAGTATTAATTTTATTTCTTGGTTTATTTATCAAGTTCTTTTATTCCGTGTTAGTGGAAAAAGAAAGCGGCTCTACTGATTGAGGTAACGAGCCCACAGGTTATTAGAACCACTTATTTGCCTCTACTGCTTGAATTCGTTTGCAGCTTTCTTCTCAGCAGGTCATCAGTTACAGTGAAAGGTAATTGGTGGTAAGAACTTCTTTCCACGCAAAATATCAAATTTAAACTTTTCTTTCGATAATTTGCGGACCTATGGCTCAAAAACCTTTTTTTGCTTAATTTCATTAATAAAAGTACCAATTTTATTTCTTGGTTTATTTATCAAGTTCTTTTACTCCTTGTTAGTGGAAAAAGAAAAGCGGCTCTACTGATTGAGGTAACGAGCCCACAGGTTATTAGAACCACTTATTTGCCTCTACTGCTTGAATTCGTTTGCAGCTTTCTTCTCAGCAGGTCGAACGATGAAAGGGATTATCACAAAGTCAAGTGCTAAATTCCTTTTTTGTGTGCTCTGAACGATCCCTAGAAAGAGTGAAAGTGGAGGACAACAGGGAAACTTGGCAGTAACTTTTTAATTTGTCTTTCCAGAAAACTGGTGGACCGACTTGAAAGCTTACGAAGACTTGCCAGCGGGAACGGCGTGTCGGAATGCGTTTTATGTGCAGATTCCTTTGGACTTTCTGTTTTTGGTAAAGCAAGTTATCAATGTGCGGACTGTGAGAAGGTAATTTCGTTAACTTAAAAAAAACCCCTAGTAAATGTGCTCACTGCAGCTTGACTTATCCCACCTAAGAGAAATTTTTTATCAATGAGAGTGCTTTACGTTTTGGTCCCAAACTGTAATTCATCATTCATGTTCCCTTGCGTCCAGCCACTCAGCTGAATGAGTTGGTTTTTTGGCTGGGCTGGGACAAGCTGCAAGCTGAATCCCAGATTTTATCAGCGAATCATAAATAAATCTGAAGAATACCAACCTTCAGTTTATGAGCTGTGGTTAGGTTATAAAGTACCTGAAACTACTTAAAATGCATTAAGCGACAGCCGGAATCCCTGATTTACAAAGATTCAATAATTCATGAAATTAGAAGAAAGAATTCCCAATACCCAATCGTGCAGTACAGGAGCTCAGCTTGGATTTCGTAAGATTTTGAAAATGCAATAGCTTGCTAGCGAAGTAATGGTTTTTACTTTAACAGTTTGCGCTGAATTATCAGCGCAAACGACGCTGGGAGGCAAAATTGCTTTTGAGTACTTTTTTCAAATACTAGGTGACGACCCAGAAGTGGAGCTAGGTCAGTTTGAAATTCTGAAAGTGAACTGCACGAACATTTTTGGCCACTACTGTATGTAGGAAACGTTTTGCTTTTAGAAAAGTTGAATAAGGTTGTATGCAAAGACTATGTCAAGCCGTACTGAATTATTAGTTCCTTCGTTCTGAGAATTTATTTATTTTCAGATAATTATTACGAGTCCTTTGACAAGACCCAGAGTATTGCTGATTAAACAAACTTTTTAGCCTAAGCAAGTTGATGGAAACTAAGAGATTGTCGGCCTTTGATTCTTGATATTAATTTTCTTACAAAGGAAAATTCTGGTTCTGTTCTCTTAGCTCCGTTTAGCAAATCTTTTTAAATATTTCTTCATTTCTTTCACAGTTTTGGACTTAAAAGTCCCATGATAATTAATTTCTTGGATGCAAATAAACGGCATAAAAAGGGGCTTTAGCTAGTTGATGAGTTCTCATAAAAAGGATTACTTGCTATATCCTCTTAAGCTGTTGCATACAAAAAGGGCCTATAGCTTCAAGTTTATTTTTGTACTCTGAATGAGTGCTGACAAGGGGGTGTAGTTTCACTAGTCAGAGACTAAGGAAAATTAAATTGTGAAAGCGGATATTATTGCTCTCTCTCCTCTCATTCCTTCCTTATAATGGAGGTAGTGTACTCCCGAGAAAGAAAAGTGAAAGTAATGAATTATTGAGAGAAACACTGTTTCACTTTTCACTTGGACATTCACAAGCTCTACTTATATTTTTTATCCCATAGGCAGTCTGCAGAAAGTGCGTGGTTGACTTATTATCTTCACCTGCAGCAGCTCCTCCGACTCGGAACAGCAGCGGAGCAAAAGCAGATTCTGTCATCCATCTTTGCAAACTCTGTGCAGAGCATCGAGAATTTATAAAGAAATCCGGAGCTTGGTTTTACAAAGTGAGTCCTTTTAACTGCATTACTATTTTCCCCTGTTTTCTAGGTTAAAGACGGAGAACTTCGGGGCTTGAAGTTAAAAATAGTTTCTGAAAAAGATTTCCACTTCCAATTAAATATTTCCAAAGCCTAGGGCAAGTCAATTCTCAAATTGAGTTGATGTGAGCCCTTTTGGAGGAAAGTCGAACAGTCCTCCAAAATTCGGGATTATTATTCGCTGGGATCCTCTATTCAAAATTTTGTTTCCGGACCTTGGAAAAGGGTTACGGGGATAGGGAACTAATTTCAGTACTTATATAGCACGAGTAATTTATCGTATTCTAATCCATTAATTTATTACCACGACAGGGAGTGCCAACATATATTTTACCTGAAAAGAAAAATCACTATCCAAATAGTTATGAAAATGTCCCAGCAGCCAATACAACGAATTACCAAGAGAAACGATACATTAGCCGCTATATTGCCGACACGAAGGTTTCCAGCACTTTGTCTTCCTCAACGAATAAAAGAGCAGGTGGGGTTTTTTGGTCCAAGAGCCTTTCCGTGCGCTCATCTTCTGACGATGGGGGAGACAGCTCTTCTGGAGATGAGGCTGGCCCTAATCCTCTTGACCGGAAAGAGAAGTCACGAATCAGACTCAATTCTTCCAGTACTAGAGCGACCAATAAAAGGAGTGGGCTCAAGGCAGGGAGTCTTAAGACTGAGTCAGTTGTGGACGAGAAGAGCTTGTACCAAATTTCAGATCCAACTCTTACGGAAGGAAGTTCAGGCGTCTTTCATAAATCCTTCGAAAGGTTTGACCTCTCTGATTCGCCAACCATCATTGACAATAATGTTCGATCCTCTGGATCATCTTCCTCAGCATCTGAAGGTATACATTCCACAAATTCATTTAATCAAGTTCATACATTGCTACAATCATCTTCTTCCGGGACATCAACCGATCTTGGCCTCGGGATCATCGAACTCTCTCTTCTCTTCGATGATTCCCAGCAAGCACTCCACTCTTCCATCCATCGAGCTAAAGTGAGTAGAATGCGATTACGAACTTTCTCCCCAGTTTTAGCTTAATTTCATCTCCTCCCTCAGTCCTTCACAAAAATCTGAGCCCTTGTCTTTCTCGGTTTTCACCCAGTACCAAAAGGAAGTAGTCATGGATTTTGAAGCTTTACTTTCTCCAAGCCCCTGTTTTCTAGAATTCGGAAAAGCAACTCAGTGCCGTTACCACTATACACCCTCTCCCAGAAACTTAGTTCCGATATCAAATTAATAATTTCCAGAAAAATAAAACACAATCTGAGGCTGTTTTTTTTTGCGAACTTTTGCATCTGATAAGCAGCTATTTTTGAGGTGTACTACTGCAACGTCGAAAATTGCTAAATAAATATAGCTGTTTTAATACATTTTTGCAACCGGAAGAAAAGCTTTGATTTTATGAAAAAAGAATTTATGTAAAGCTTCGATTTCCGTTTCCCACTAGCAGTATGGATTTATTGCTTTTGCTCTGAATTGAGGGGATTGAGGAAGACAAGATTGGGGAAACCACATTTCGAGATTTAATTTGTGCTTTATTTCGTAGGATATTACAGGGACTGATATTGAGGGGCTTGCAGACCCATATGTGCTGCTCAAACTGATACCAACCCGGTATGAGGTAAGCTGAATACAGTAAAAGGAAAAAAAAGGTTGTACTCTGGAGTTAACTATGCTATGGAAATGAGAGAAGAAAGCAAAGTTTTTTCTTCGTTTACTTTCCTGGGATAGCTTTTCATTAGATGACAGTCAAACTAATTCAATTTCACCGAATACCACTTACTACTAATGTTGAATGATAAGCGAACGCCACACGCCGCATATTGCTTTACAATCGCCCTCACCGCTGATTCAGTCTTTCAGTTGATTAAAGATGCAATGGTCAGTGATCTTAATCTGGAATTCCGTTCTCGAAGATTTCCAGGACCAATCGCAGAGAAAGTAGCAATCGAGGAAAGGAACATGCCACAATAACATTATGGAAGGTGCTCCATACAATTTTAAAAGAAAACGTGCGGCTTTTACTTAGTTAGTTTTCAGCCCAGAATGGATTGGGGAAGGTTATTTTTTCAAATTTAAATCGATCTGACTTTCGGAGGTCACTAAAACTGAACCGCTTCTTCTCACGGATCTGGATAAGTGATAGGTCAGGGTAGCCATTTAACGTTTATAGCAAGGTAAGGCAACCCAAGCCCTAGTGGTTAGATTGAGGGCTAAAAAGGTCAAGCATAGCTTCTGAATCAGGGAACCAAGAACTTTCGACCAACCGTATTCCGTATCGCGTGTCCAGATCCGTGAGTCAAGGGGCTGACATTTAGTACCTCCTGAGGTCAAACCACGAATTTAGAAAAATGACCTTCACCAATCGATTCAAGGAGCGCATTTCATAATGTTATTGTGGCGTGGCCTTTTAGAGCCGTGAATTTCAATTTTCTCATGTTCTAGTCATCATTTTCTTCTTAAAACCTTCTCCGCTTTTGGGGATGAATGGTGGAATGACAGCCAACAGCATGCTTGAGTAACTTTTAGAAATCTTGATTTTTTCCATTATGGATAGAATGTTAATTTACAAATCACATCAGTATTGCTTCCTTTAGTATGATCTACTGATTTTTTTTTCTCGATAATTCCAGGGTACTCATCTACGTACGAAGACGGTACATAAGAGCGTTCAGCCAGTATTCAACGAAACTCTTACCTTCTACGGAGTCACTCACAATGACATAGCTCGCCAGTCTCTCGAAATTAATGTGATTGGTAAGCCGTATAGGAAAACTTTTCCTTTAAAGTAAGAGTGACACACTTCAGTTCCACTTTCCCTTTGAAATTTTACAAGTCTTTTTTTCTAATACAAATTAGTAAATAAAATTAATTAATTGCCTGCTGAGAGCTTTCACTGCACTAAGCCCTCCTTGGGATGTGGAAAATTCCTGAGCAAAAAAGAGAAAAGGGAACCAGAGTGGAACCCTGATCTTTTATCTAACGTTTATTTTTTAGACGAATCCAATATCCAACAAAATCAGTTTTTTTTTCTTATTGTTTCAGATGACGATCGATTTGGCAGGGATTGCTTAGGATCAGTACAAGTTCCACTCCATCGGATACGACCTCAACAGACTCGATTCTTTTCAATCAGACTTGAGAGACCACACCTAGTATGACTTTCACTTCCGCTTAATTTTCTTTTCCTAAATAACTTCGTATTGAAAACAAGAAAAGACCCATGCGTCGGTTTTTCAGAGCGAGGATCAAGATTGGGGGCGAGGACGCATTTTATTGTCACTCGGTTACGTAAAGGAGAAAAGCCACTTGGTGGTTGGAGTAATCAGAATGACAGATTTACCCACATTGGGTCACTCGGGACCATCATCGCCATTTGCAAAAGTGTAAGTCCCCAGTTTCACTATTTTTACCCCAAAAATTTTGCCTGACTTTTTTAGGTTAAGATTTAGACTTAAGGAAATATAGAAATCAGGAAGGTGTTTTTTAGACTATTCCGCAGAGGGAGAGAAATATTCACAAAAACAATAATATATATATTCGCAATTTCGGGGTATTAAACCAGTTAAAGCCGGCAGAATGGAAGAGTTCCATATATGTCAAATCCTGCCTGCGCCTGGAAATGAAGTGGGATCTCTGCTTGATCCTTTTATGCCACAATGAAGAAAAATGAGGTCTGACAGACCCTCCTTAGCCGATTACCCTCCCGCAGTCCTGGAGTCGGAGACCCACAGTCCTCATCATCACTCCCCTCAACTTTCACTTCACTTCCACTTTCTAGGCTTGCATCATCGTCATATATTAGTGAGGAGCGACAAAAAATGAATTGGATTATGTCGGCTAGCAATTGGAAGAGCGAGAACCGTATATTATTTTAGTCGCAGTCATGAATACACGAGTTTGAATAAAAGAGAAACCCCAGAATCAATTACCACACAAGCTTTAGAGTGAAAATCCATGTTAAGACCCAATAAAACAGCTTGATAGTAGGTTTAGATTACCCAGCATCTGAGTCCGTAATTACTTTTCCCACCCAAAGGGTTAGAACTTGCTTAATACATCCCATCTCATTGAGTACTTAATTATTAAATAATTAACTTTTGATTAAAAACACAGGAGGCTAATCCAGGACTCAAGTAGTAGCGTTGGAGCCTACCGTCTAAACTCCATGAGCGTTAGTACAGGGAGCCTCCGCTCAAATTCCCTGCCAATCAATCGAAAATATAAAACAAGTGTCAAATGGAAGACGTCGAATCCGGAATTCAAGGAAGAATTTTCTTTCAAAGTCACTTTACCTGACCTCCAGCGTCTTGCACTGGCAATTTCAGTTTGGGACAAGGAGCTGGGAAAAACTAACGACTATATAGGTAAGGGTCACCTTGGGAAAGCAATGTTGCTTACTGAAGGGCACTACAGTCTGGGAGCGCAGCGACCAAAAAAACATTGTCTAAGCATCGTGTTAAGGGCAAAGTTCTCGATTTCAGTGAAAGAGCAGAGACGGTGGAAGAGAAGCTTAGGATTACTGCCTTAATTCTCTTTCGCTTGTTCCAGGTGGGATCCTCCTCAGCTCGAGTTCGAAGGGAGATAGATTTAGGCACTGGACTGACATGATGAAGATACATGGTACGAAGCACCTCAAGTGGCATACCCTGAGTCCCGCTGTAGTTCCTCCTTGAGATTAAGTTCAACAGGCACTCCAGCTTCCATTTCATCAAGGTTGTTTTTACGGATACTTTAAATTTATATTTCCTTAAGTCCTTTTCTTATAGAGTGTTTCAATCTTATTCAACAGAAATCCGGAGGAGGTGGATAGTAAAGTTGAAGCAGAAGTATGCCTGGTTCAGCCTCGTGGCTCTTCCCCATTCTCGAATTATCTTCTATAATATTTGCAATACATGTACAAGAAAATAAAGAAAAGCTTAACAAAACTAAGTTTCAAAAATGACGACCTGGATCTTTGAATTCTCCTTGGGATGCATAATGCCTTTCTGCACGATCTCGGACGTGACTTTATAGCTTTCTCCAGTCAAACTTTCATTCGAGAAACATAATTGTTACCACTACGAAAAGGAAATTGCAAAATCAACTTGAAGTCAAGACATGGAGACGGCTCCACAAATAATAGCATAAAATCACACTGGGATTTTTTTTTCAAGAAATCAGTTCCGCACACCGATTTATGAAGCAGCTTTTGTGGCGTGTATTAATAATTGCTCTAAATAAATTCACTATTCCTATACTAAAACATCAGGCACTCAAAAAAAAAGCACTCAGTTAAAAAACCTAGAAAAACAGAAAGGAAAGTCGACTTGAAAGGAAAAACATTTATTTTCAATTTCTTAACTAGGGCGTCGTTTCTTTAAGGCATCAATTGAAAGCGTTAAATGGAACTAAATAGCCGCTAAATAAGTAAAGCCACAAACCAGTAATCGAAAATAGCGAAAGTTTTTCATTCAATTGGTTTCTTTGTCCAAAAGTAAGATAAGCTAACTTATCTTGGCTTATCTTCTACCAAAACTTACTTTCAACTAACAGTCTAATCCAGTCTGCCAACGCCATATAATTACATTCTGAATTCGGTATTTTATGCGTTTACGAAAATTTCTCGGCTTTCCAGACCAGTTCCAGCCATTTATAACCTTTAGGAAGGACAAAGAAAACTGGAATTTGGGATTCCTAAGGATCTTGCTTGTGATTGGTTGGTTTGAGCCTTAGCTCCATTTTTTGCAAGCTTGAAATTTGTACACCAAACAGCGGGAATTTACAAATCAGCATACGACTCCGAAAATTGTTGGATCCAATTACTAATCTTTTTATCCCTGATTTTCTCAACACAACACTTTTACTTCCGAGCGTCTGATCGACAGGTGTTTATTGGCTCATTTTTCGGGGTTTTGAGAAAGGAGAAAGCGAGGGAGACCTTGGAATTGCTAACGGGATTCCTCATTCTTCTTTCTCTTCTTCACTTTCTCCTTTTCTTCGTTTGTTCAACCACTTTCGTCCTAGTCACCTGCAGAGTCAGCTGGATCCTCCCTTGTCAATTCTATTGTTGCAGATCGGTCTACGGATACTCACTTCATCTTCTATTGTTCTTGCTTCTCTGGACTCCTGGGGTTAGGATTATACCGGTTGAGATCATTTTTTGCTCGAGCCCGTTCATTGATGAGACTTTGTTGCTTTTCCAGGAGGGCAGTTAACTACTAGACTACTGCTGACTTTAGACATAGGAAAATGCCGGCGAAGAAGAACAAGAAGTTGAATGAGGTGGAGGGGCTGAAGTGGGAGTTGAGAAAACGTGGAGTCAAGCCGGTGGGATCAGTTCAGAGCATGGTTAGTTAAATTTACTCTAGTGTAAAGTATTGCTCTACTCACATTTCCCACCCAAGTACACGTCACTTCAGTTAAAACTCTATGTATATCCATCCTTGTCTCACCTTTCTTTTAATCTCAGTTAGGTCAACATCCCAGCTGTAGGCTAATAATTAGGCTCACGCCACACATGACCATTAAGTTTTTGACAGGTTGTCCTGTGCAGTTACTATACTTTAGTTTATCCCCTCATTCACCAGTCAGCTGTTTATGAAGAGGACTCGTCTTCTGCCTGTGTGTGTAACTTAGAATCTGAAGACTGCAAAAGCTCAAGTTTGTGGTGAGGTGAGCAGCCAGAAATTTTCCTTGTCACTGATTGTCATTTTGCCAATAGTCTGACTTATAGTAGTCCATTTAGTCATTCACGGAACGCGCACACCCGCCAAAAGACAGACATGCAGAACGCAGTTATAATTTTCTAATTAGTAGTTAATTCCTAGTTACACGGTCATCCTTGCTTGGTAAGTAGATAATTAATTCACTACTCTAGCCGTCTACCGAAGGGGTTCTACCTTTGGTATTAATGAATGCTAATTTCTGATTTTATTGTAGAGTAGACGCTAGAGATATATTTTAATCGCTTTGAAGCGAAATGAAGGCTTCAACAGCACCTTCTCTACTCTGCAAGGCCTAATTGACAGGCTGGACCGTAAAAATATTTTAGAATTCAGACATTTTAAGTGCACTTTGTTTGTGATCCGTATGTGAGAAGTGGCTGGCTGCATTTGGATTTGGAATGATCTGGCGAAGTTGACCCCACCGTCAGAGTTTATCAGAAGAGCGCAGTATAGACCTTCCTCATGACAGAACCACTCGTATGAGTTAGGCCACACTTCATTTTGAACGCTCAAGTAAATTACACTGATTATCAGCTTATCCTTCGTCTTCAGCCCTGGCATCTTGTAATATTGACACTTCCAACTCACCAGAGCAAATCAGTAGCTCAGTTTTTATTTTACTCACAGTAATAGTCAGAGGAGGCAATAACCTCAGTTAACAGTTTTTTTACCTTGTTCCTTAATTACAATAATCAGTTATTCATGCATATCGTACTAAATCTAGATCCTGACGATACGATTATCCCAGTATGTATCACTAAAATATTTATCAACTCGCTTCGCTATTTTTGCATGAGAGAGCCTTAGTAAGCTAATTTACGGGGTAAGAACTGCAATTAATCCCCGAGTTTTGTGCTGTTGATACATAATGAGAGAGAAAACTATTAATTGTCCACGCTCCTAGTTAATTAATTCTGGTTCTCTTTTCTTATTTTATATTTCAGTTGAAGCGTCTAGAGGATTTACAGCGAGAAGAAGCAGAAAGCAAACAACCAAAAAAGGCTCCTGTCAAAGTTAAATCCACCATGTCCACTCGGGCTAGCTCAAATGGTAAAGGTCCAGATACACGTCAAGTAGCGAAAAGCTCGTCCCTTGCTGACGAAAGGGCCAAACTTGTTCTTTGGAGAAGACCCATCACTACCGTGGTTTATTTTGTACGTGAAGTGCCGAGGTCCTTTGAAGATGCTGTGAATAGGTAAACAGCTAAACTGAGCGGATGATTAAGTATATTTGTCTTATTAATGTTTTTTTTT
>JABASM010000142.1:14606-32780 GCA_019776545.1 Brachystomella parvula
TTTTTTTTTTCTTTTTAGATTCGTTATGTCCTTGTACGATCCGAAAAAGAAAATGCCAACAACGTACAAACTTTTCATTTTGCTCTTCGTCTTTGCAGCGTGCTACGTCTTTTACTTTTCCCTTTTCCAACATGATCCAAATTCCAAGCACGTGAGTCTTAAGCGACTCCGGAAATCCCGATGTCGTAAATTTGACTCCCTGTTTTTTCGTAGATAAAGCAAGAGATTTCTTGGTTTGTGTATTGGATCTTCTTGGGAATCCTGTCATCTGTCGGCCTTGGTACTGGACTTCATACGTTCCTCCTGTATTTAGGTCCTTTTATTGCAAAGGTCACCGTTGCCGCTCAGGAGTGTGAGACCATTCAGTTCCCAAAGCCGCCTTATCCGGACCAGTAAGCACCAATCTCTAAGCAGCTAAATTCAGAAACTATATGGGAAAAATATGTTTGTAGAGTTGTTTGTCCGGAAGCAGTGGAGAGCAGTCTGATTACAGTATGGGACATAATGGGAAAGATTAGGTGGGAGTCTTTGATGTGGGGTTTCGGGACAGCCCTCGGTGAGCTACCACCTTATTTCATGGCTCGAGCAGCTCGAATCTCGGGTATGAATATTGAGGATGAAGAGTTGGAAGAATTTGCTGAGTTACTCCAGAGGAAGAAGAAAGCAGATCCTGCTACCCTGGTACATGAAAATGATATTTCTTTTAAAATTATTCTATTGAATTTTCTGCCATACTGACAATGATTTATGTGATGACTTCAGAGCTGGCTTGAGCGTGGGAAACTGAAGATGGAAGACATCGTGGAAAAAGTAGGTTTCTGGGGAATTCTTGCCTGTGCTTCAATTCCAAATCCTCTTTTTGATCTCGCTGGAATCACGTGCGGGCATTTCCTTGTTCCTTTTACCACTTTTTTCACTGCAACAGTGATTGGGAAGGCTATTGTCAAGACGCATCTTCAAATGATGTTCGTCATACTTGCCTTCAATGAGGAATTACTCACTAGGTAGATGATCAAAACGAGAAAATTTGAAGGCGCTTCTTAAAGAAGATCTTATTTCTATATTCTATTATTCTTCACATTCTAGTGCTGTGGGTCTTATTGGTAAAATTCCAAAACTGGGTCCATTGGTCACTGATACGTTTTTAAAGCTTATGGACCATCAAAAGCACACGTTACATGCAGAGCCTGATACAGACTCGGTGAGTGTAATAATTCTTCGCAGAAGCTACTTATTGCCTTTCTTGAGTTTCATTTCCAAAATTTTTATTGTGCAGGAGGGGGGATTACTCGCCTATGCCCTGGAGAAAGTAGTCATGTGTATGGTGGTGTACTTCGTCATTTCAATAATCAACTCCATGGCTCAGTCGTATCACAAGAGGTTGCATAAAGAGAAGAAGGCTAAGTCATGATCTGCTCACACTCTAAGAAAAAATTTCCACGTACGGTCTTAATGTTGTTGTAATGTTAATAAGCGATCCTAAGTTTTTTTTATTAGTGTGTGGCCCACAATATAAAAACTTGGACACACTCCAGTGCTAAGCGTAATTTACTACTATGCTCGGAGTATTTTCACACTTAGAAACACAAACGATTTTGTTACCCCCTGCTAGAATAGTACCAGGCTCTCACTGGGTCGAGGCGCACGTCAAAAACTGAAATCCCATACAATCATATAATCGTGTTCTAAATAAAAATCTGCGGCGTAACCTCAATCTAACATTCTAGAACAGGATGGACTCCTGCCTCCTTTTAATTTTCGAAATTGTCCAATAATGAGTTGCATACACTGTTGACTACTATAGCGATTTGACTGCCGTCGGTCTGACTTGAACAATGCCCGCAGCAGATTTTCTTCTTTCGAGGGATTCAAATTGGAAAGTTAATCGGTAGAGATGATCAGCTTCAAGATTTGCAGCTATTTCCGGTTCCCATTTGTCACCATTATTGAGTAGCTTCTCCTTATTGTAGAGAAGCTCCTCGTGCGTCTCCGTCGAAAATTCAAAGTTAGGGCCCTGGAAGAACGGATACTCAAAGTCAGATGGTTCCCAAAAATATGGAATCCTAAATAGCAGCCATTATTTAACTTACTTCAACAATGGCATCAACAGGACATGCCTCTTGACACAACCCACAGTAAATGCACTTGGTCATGTCAATGTCATATCTTGTCGTCCGCCTACTTCCGTCTGCCCTCTCCTCTGCCTCTATAGTGATAGCCTAAAAAGAAGAACACATCTTTAAGTGAAGAACACCTCAAATTTTGCATATGTATCACATTCTACTTACTTGAGCAGGGCAAATGGCTTCACATAACTTGCAGGCGATACACCGCTCCTCGCCTGATGGATACCTTCTCAAGGCATGCTCTCCCCGAAACCTGGGACTCAGTGGACCTTTCTCAAAGGGGTAGTTGATAGTTGCAGGTTCCTTAAATAAATGAGCCAGGGTTACTCCGGCACCTAAAACATGAATAAGAATGATTCTCTTAAATAAACGCCATTGATGAAATAAGCGATTCAGTTTATTATAGCCTAACCTCTAATGAGTTCTGTCCAGAACATTATATTCACGGCCCGATCTCCAATATCCTTCCACTTTTCGCTTGGCTCTTTATCATTCACATATATGTACCCTCTTCTCGAGTCTGACGTGTGTACAGAGACTGAGTGGACTGGAAGCGGCGGTATTCTGTTGATTCGAGGAGTAAGACGAGAGCTCCTTGTACTCCAAAGCAATGCCCTGCCCAAAACGGCTCCAGAAGAACCTGGAAGGTGGAAGGAATTATAACTTTACTAAAAGTCTATGGCGCAGCGAATCAGATTCAGCTTACCTCCAACCATTCTGCGAGTAACTGAAAAGCGAACTTGTTCTAGCAGTAATTTGAACCAGAAAACTCAATTACAGAACAGAGTGAGTCTAGACATTCTGCAATGCAATTTAGCGATCAGAATTAGTCCAAGCGCTTTTAACCGCTGACTTTAGCTCAAAAGCTCAAAAAAATTATAAACTGAAAATTCCAAGAAATTTTTGCTTCCAAATCTCCCGCGCCGAAAATTTCTTCGCGAAAGAGATGGTGCTGGCGTCTGAAAAATTTTCAGGGCAGGACGCTATAATTTACTCGTATGATAATTAGAGGACGAAAAGCATTTACGTGAATTTTCAGCCAGTATTTTTATTCAAATCTCCAGATATTATTATAACTCTTAATTTAGAGTTGTTGAAGAATGCTTTTGAGAACATGTAATTAGCGGCTTCTACACGGACCTCCTGCAGTGTTCCCTTTAATCTTCCGATAACTGCAATTCACAGGTAATGAGAAATCAGTTCATTTTTATCTATCCATAAGGGAATCCAGACCTTACCTCTGTTTTGCTGACCTAAGCTGTGGCTGGATTCGACCCAAAGAAGGACATTTGGACAATATATCCAAAAATTCCTCACAACTGATTGTTGAGAAGTCCACATCCTGCTCAAGAAAACGAATACATTACATTAGATTTTTTACATTGATATCTTTACCTTAAAATCTTCGGAGCAGTCATGGAGGTTTATTCCAGTGAGTTCGTAAGTGAGGCCGCCTAACGAATTTCCAAGTGTCCCTACTAGGCCAGAGACCAGCTCTAATGCGTGCTCAATATTTGCACCTGGACTCAGAGGAGCTGGTTCTATATTCTGAAACAGGAAACTAAATTACTGAAGGCAACCTGGATCCCATTGATGAAACTCACCTTGGCCATTTGGATTTCGGGCTGCAAGCCATGATTTTGAAATTCAGGGTCCATTTCACTACCTTCAGAAAGTATTGAGCCGTAACTAACTGCGACCAATGCTCCCTTAAAGCAAATCTTTTATTGTTCAAGTCCTATTTTATTGCTGCTACATGAATTCAAAATCTCACTTACCAAAAAGAGAATAATTAAACTGTACATTATTTTTTTTACGGAATGTGATGCTGTTTGCAGAAATTGAGAAGCTTGGAGTAAAATACTTCGAATTTTGAATTTTGAATCCGTATTTATACATTACTTGGCCAACAGTTCAAGATCAGAACAAATGGTTAGTGTTATGAAGCTGGAACCTTACTTGTCAAAGTTTCCGAGGAACATTATAATTAATCGTGCACAAGGTTAAATGCAAACATTGTTGTCATCTTCTTTGAAGATTCCCAGAGCCAACTTTCCAAAGCGTCTNATTATAATTAATCGTGCACAAGGTTAAATGCAAACATTGTTGTCATCTTCTTTGAAGATTCCCAGAGCCAACTTTCCAAAGCGTCTGACCCATCTACTACCGGAACCTGTCAATCCACTTTTTTTAATGCAATTATTATATTAAATCTGGCCTTCCCCTGTGTGTATCAATGTAAATAGTAACGTCAGCTTATTTTATTCTTCTAAGAATAAGAAAAAGCAACATTTGTTTCTGCTCATTCCAAGATGCATTAATTTTTATCAAGTCCGTTTCAAAAGGCTGCACAGTAGCTAGACCCTGGAGTATCTCAAAGTGGCCCAGTGTATCACTGATTCTATTCAATAAAAGTCCAGCAATGTACCCATTCCCGATATTTACGGCATACATTTGTTGTAGTGAACATTATCCTCCTCACAGGTTGTAAAGATTATTCTAATTATGTTCGGCTGCCCAGCGGATAAGAGAGGAATGGCTATATTAGAAAAATTTCAGTTGAATGACCTGTTCCTTTCACCGATTTTAAGCTTTTTCTAAAGGGGAACCCCCAAAAAAATTGGAATTTCTTCACCTTTTTCATTTTGATACTCTTTTCAACTTTTCAGTTGAGGTATTAGTGGTAGTAGTAGCTTTCTTTCTTGTTTGATTTTTGTACCTTTTGAGATCCAATTGAAAATGCTAGAAGTTATACTGATGAGATTCGTGCTTGTAATTGGAACTCCAGGGCTCTTCGGAACTTCAGTTCATGGTGAGTTTTATTGCATTCAATTTTCTAGCAAGGTTAGTTTAATTCATTTTTGTTGCAGGTGCTTCCCCTGGTTGCCTTGTTCCACAGACGCCGTACAACGGGAACTATGAAGTTTCAGGCTGCAGTGGTATACTCGTTGACCCATTTGACCCTCCATGTTGGAAAGACACGAGTCAAAAATTTCCAGTTGGAAGGGTGCGTTTTCCATTCTACTACAAAATTAATTTGCTGTTCTTCAGCTACTAATTCTCCCCTGAAACGTAGGCTGTCACCTATTTTTGTCACTTTGGCTACACTTTACGTGGAGAAAAAAAGTTAACTTGTCTCGACTCTGGAAAGTGGAGTGCACCTTTTCCTAAGTGCTGCAGGAATCGCTCGAACAGTAATTCAACGACAGCGGGTATTCCTGGCTCAACGCTGGATGTTTTTGAGGAAGCAGCAGAGAAGAGATTCCAGCTCATCAAAAGCGAAGAGGATCAAGTTTCCTGTCCTCCACTTGCAGAACGAACGAAGAGCGTTGAATTCGAATGCCGGACTCCGGATGGCCGGCTGAATAATTGTGGGGCTCCACCGCTGCCGCCGTATACTGTAGCCCATCTCAAATGCGCACGGTATAAAATATTCGCTTCAAGGAAATTTCCTTTCCTAATATTTCATTCAAATTGCAGGTACTTTAAATCTACAACTGATCTGGCCTATCGCTACCGGAAATGCAAGCCTGATGGAACGTGGAGCACTGAAGGCTCCATTACATGCGTCCATGGTTGGATTAAATTCTTCATATTTTCTTCCCACGCTTTACCTTTGGCTTATTATTGCCTCTGTTTGTCTAAATAGATTGCGGAAAATCTGACAGTCCCAAAAAACCGCTCATTACGAATGGACAAACGTCGGATAGGGGACAGTGGCCTTGGTAAGATTACCCACCAAATATATCTGCTTCTCGATCATGACCCCAAACACCTTTTTTCAGGCATGCAGCAATTTATGCAACCAACTCTGAGAACAAGTTGTCATACATTTGTGGAGGAACACTGATTTCCCAGTATGCTCTTCTGACAGGTCACTTTCATTCTAATTTCATTAAGAAAAAGCATGCAAACCAATTTTTAATTCTATTTGACAGCTGCTCATTGCGTGACTATTCCTGGAAGCTCAGAGCTGAGGCCTAACTCCAAAATGTCTATTGCTTTGGGGAAGCATTCCAGAGATTTGGGAAGTCCAGAATCAAACCCAGTTCAGATTCGATCACCAAAAAATATTTACATCCCGGATTCCTACAGCCCTCAGAGTTTTGATTCTGATATTGCCATAATCGTTTTCTCCTCTCCAGTTGAGTTTGATTTTTATGTCCGTCCAGCTTGTATTCCAGAAAGCTTCAACTCTCTCATTGAAGAATACCAAGTTCAGGAAGGGAACCTTGGAACAGTTAAGTGTTCGAACCCGATAATTCCTGAAAGCATGCCATTTCGTTCTACTTATTCGTTCTAGGTGGTAGGATACGGGCTTACTGAGAAAGGAATTTTGAGTAACTCACTACGCATGGCCCAACTTCCAGTTGTATCCTCCAAAACATGCATAGATTCATTTATGTCTTTCTTCCAACAAAATCGGCGCTACACAAACTATTGTGCAGGTTACAAAAATGGAACTGGCGTCTGCAATGGTATGGGACGACTCGTGGTATGGAACCTTCTTACGTAAATCTGAACCTCACGGACTTTTCTAGGTGACTCTGGAGGTGGAATGGTTTTCCCAAGCGGTCAGGGTGCAGACCTGCGATGGTATCTCCAGGGAGTTATCAGGTAAAATGGAAAGTAATGCTGCCGGAAACCCAAAATAAAATTAATTACTAAAATTATTACTTTCAGTGTTGGTGTACCAGATCCAGATAACCCGAACCGGTGCAACTCCCACCAGTATTCTTTATTTACTCGTGTTGGCAGGTTTGCTGATTGGATTGTACGACTCCTCACTCCAGATGGATACTTGTAACCCACCCCCAGCCCCCTCCCCATGCACATTTCAGGTTTAATACCTCAAACCAAAACCCATGCTGTAATATAAATATTTTTGATCATTGACCTCAAAACAAAGAGAAAAAAATTACGAAAACCAAAGGACAGTCTCAATTAGAACTGGCTTCATGATTAAATCACGCTCATATTTTCAGACCTAATTTCTCTGAACTCATCTCCGTCCAACCGGTTATTAGGAATCGTGATGCATTTCCAAGCAACGATTAACTTAATTTTCCTGATTAGTTGAATTCCTTATCCGTCCTGTGAACAATGTTTACTGCACGAATTATTGTCATTACCACGAGTCTTTTGTTGGCAAGTTTTATTTTTATACAGGGAAAGGTTTGTGGACCGAATCAGTTTCGATGTAGGAATGGGAAAAAATGCATCGCTGCACTTGACGTCTGTGACGAAGAGCCTCATTGCGCTGATAAATCTGATGAAGAAGACGGCTTCTGCTCTGGAAACTTCAGTGGGCTGACACGAAGCATGAGTAGCAGTTGCAACCCAGGAGCCTACCGGTAATTTACAACTCCGTCGCTGACTCCATCTTTTTCCACCATGGCAAGGTGCATATGAATCCTTACAGGTGCCGATTTGGTGGTTGTGTCGTTGCTTCCAAGCTCTGCAACTCTCAAATTGATTGTTTTGATGGGTCAGACGAAACTTCAGACTTGTGTCGGAAAAAGAAGTAAATGCTGCTGCTATTTACTAAAACGCTAATGGAATTTAATTACTTAAATGTAAAATACAAAATCATTTTACATGAGCAGATGCCGTCAGAAAAGCAGAGCTTTCAAATGTGCATATGGAGGCTGTATTAAGTCAAGCAAAATGTGCAACGGTAATTCTGATCAATCAAGTACGGAACGGATTTTCCAATTTTCGCTTATTTTAGGCCGGCACGAGTGTTTGGACGACAGTGATGAAACTATGAAGACCTGCGAGAATCAGACATGCCCTGAAGGGCACTTCCAATGCAAATATGGAGCCTGCATTCATCCAGCAGATGTATAGAAACTTTAAACTCAACTAAATGTTCGAATATATTTTTCCATGATATTTAATTACGCCCTTTTCTTTTCAGATTTGTCAAGGAAAGCGACACTGCTTAGGAAAAGAAAAATGCACGAATTCGACAGTGGTCCCAGAGACTATTCTGCCTTCAGCATCCAGTAATATTTCACTATCTGCCTATCAATCAGAAAATGCTACAAAGCCACCTTTTGGTTTAGCTCTACTTCAGTATGAAATAACAGATCCGGCGAAATAAAAGAGAAGCTACTTACAAAATCCTGGGACAGGAATTATAGTAGATTACTTTAATAAGTAAAGAGTGAACTGAAATCATCAATTTTTTAAAGTTAAAATATAGCTGAATCTACGTATAAACCCCAAAGGTATCAAAGGAGTAAAACATAAGAAAGAAATAATAAGGATACCTATGCCAATGCATCTTCTCGGTCAGCAATATAATGCTCCGCCTGCTCAATGCTTGAGAAATTGAGAAAGTGTGAGGAGCGATGGACCTCATGGTAAAATTCCTTGGGATTGGCCAGAGTGATGTCATACTTCCGGGCAGGATCGTGCTTAACCCCCATGAAATTGTAATTCCAGGATCCACTGTCAGGTACCATGAAATAGCCCAAGAAGCGGTCACTGAGAAGCATCTGAACTTTTTCATAATGAGAGGGCAGGTAGCCTTTTGGATTATTTCCACGGTCAGTGTTTTGTCGGCCCCATTCATATCCACTGTAAATCCCGATGAGAAAAATTAGGATAATGCCCCAGCGTATAATAAAAGCTGAAATGCTTACCTTGGCGTTAGTTTGTAAGCCGTCAATGAGCAGGATCCTGGTGTGAAACTGCAAGTAATGATAACCGTTTTCTCACCGTCCCATTCTGAATTATCCATCATGATCTTGGCATGAGTTGTAATATCCTGGGGTGACAACTGAGGTAACTCATTCGGCTGGGTATGAATCCATCCCAGGGGTTCCATATCTAACGATAAATCGGAATAATCAATTAAAACTTAGGAGTCAAGACGATATGAATTGTTTACGAACCTTTCAGAAGTTCATGATGCGGAAGTGATATGGGTAAATGGACTGTCTGATGAGTTCCCCATTGAGGTGGCATAACAATTACACGGATCTCTTTGACCTGTGGGTTATCAGGCGGACTAACGCCATAAAGGTATCCCGCAATCTGAGCCCTGTTCAACAAAATACCCATGTACCACCGGCAGGACAAAATTCAAACACTTGAAAATTCACTCTACCTGAGGTCAGAAATGGTGACGAACTTTCTAAGCAGGTTCTTGGGAAGGATGTACGTGAACCCAGTTTCTTTGATATCATCTGACGAGACGTAAATGTGATTAGTTCGCAGATGGAGATTTGTTGCAGAGATGGCTCGGATCCTCCATTCGGTTTTCGAGGAGAAAGTGAGGGTCTCGTAATTAGAAGTCGTATTGGATATCAGCTCATCTCCATGTTTATTCACACTCCTTGTCGTCGTGACTGTGAGTTGAGACTGCTCTTTACTCTGCTTTTCAATTTCAGCAATTTGCTGTCTCTGTTGGGAAGGAGCAGAAATTTCCATCCCAAGAAGAATATCGCGAATCTCAGACTGTGTCAGTGAAGCCACGTTCACGTTGTTCTTTTTCCCGTAGTCAGCCAGAATTAAATCCTTGAGCTGGACTTCAACTCGTATCCATTCATCATCTGACAAAGTGGGCCAGATGTGATGTGATTCTGTGATGGTGGTCTTATCTGGCTTAAGAATGACTTTCGTTCGCTCATTGTTGACATGAAGAGCGCGGAGGATAAGGATGAGACGGGAGAATGCCGTGTAAGAAGAAATCGTCTTCAACCAGTCATCATACAAGTTGAACAGAACCATCTGTGGTTCCGTTGCTTTCAAAATAAGATCTCCAAACTTTTCTATTTTCAAGCAAGCTTGAAAAGGGAGCTGAAGCTCAGAGCCTTTGATGACGATGTTTGGAAAATCCAATAAATGGACTTCCAATGGATCCAGCATTCCTTTTCGCGTAACAATAATTTGCTTAGGCTGCTCCTCAACTGGAAGAGAGCGAATGAGAGCAGCTACTTCTTCAGCTGTTTTCCATTTAGCCAACTGACCCAACCGCTTCTGCCCAGCCCATACTGAAGTATGAATAATCTTAAGGAAGAGCTGTCCAGTTCTTGGGTTGAAAATGAAAATGGCTCCGTTGATGGGTTTGGTAGTTAAGTTTCCTTCAAAAGTTTTATGGATCGTAACACGGTAGACGTTGGTGTCATCAACAAACCATATGATTTGATTTGAAAATAATTCTCCGTAATTCTGGGATGACAAGTAGGGCTCAGTCGGTTCAGAAGAGTAGAGTTGGAGCGCTTTCCGAATTCTCTCACGGAGAACGTATAGAGCTGGATTTGCTTTCATAATCTTCGACATGGCCTGCTGAATAAGTGGCTTTGAGCCAGGGAACCAGTTTCCATAAGCACTATGAAGGTTGTATGCCAAATCAATGGAGATGAGGACACCAGTGGGGCTGGGATAAATTGACATGTTGTCTGTGGTATAGTCCAAGAATTTCGCACGGGCGTATCTTTCGACATCATGCGAGTCGTAATCTCCCCAGCGGAGCTGAATATCCAACCAATACTTTTGCGTCGTAGTGCTGTCCATAGTATCCTTGGAGTCAGCAAGGAGAGATGGTCTTGAGACGTTCCACTTGTAAGCAGCGAAGAGAAGGATATCAGCACACGAAGAATTCATCTTGTACGACTTCCTGGGATGGATTGTTTCCTTTTGTACAGTCTCAATTTCCAAAGCATCCAATTCCTGATCAAAAACTTGACACAAGTCCATAATGACTGACTCGTGGATCTTCTGCCATAAATGAGCACGGAAGATCTGAATGAGGGAAATCTTGAGAGTCGGAATTTTGCCATGCATGAAAATCCCAGTGAGATCCAATTGGACTTGAAATCCAACGTAGACATTGGCTCGGTTGATTGTTGGAGACCACCAGAGTGTGAAACGTCGATTAGGAATTTGATTGAGACCAGAGCGCTGAGCATTAGTCAACTTCTTATACTTCATTGATTCCTCAAATCCTGAGGCCTTCTCCCAAAACAGACCTTCCCATGTTGGAAAGTAAGTTCCTTTGAAGAGCGTGTGCTCCAATATTCCTTCTACCCCACCGAGAGCCTGAATCATGTCCGTACGATAGTTGTTCAAATTCCAAAGCTTCCCATCGTGCCGCTGATGTGTCCACCAAAATGGATTCTGCTTGAGGACTTGATACTGCTTGAATTCAGTTCGAACTCTCCATCCTTTGTCATAGGCCAGGGTGTGCCTGTCTTTTTGAAATAACGTGTTGATCCTGGGAATTCCACGATCCCAACTGTCCTCCAAATCCTCAAGGGTAAGACGACGGTTTTGTGCATTCGCCTCTTGCCTCTTGAGGGCATATTCAGCCCAGACACGCTGCGAGTCTATGAATTCAGCTTCCCATGGTTGAATATATCTGTGAAAGAAATAAATAAAAAAACCCATCAACAACTTCATTGCTTGATTTTTGAAAAGTTTCGCTTACCTGTATAAATTAGGAATGAGTTGATCCTCATCGTGGCTCATTCCAGACCTAAAATGGGTTATTCCTACATCTGTCTGTTTACTCCAACGAAGATCGGACTGTGGAATCAAAACATGGCCCATTGAAAGCATCCCAAGTCCTCCTAATTCTTTTGGTGTGTAAAAAACGACTGGAGGAAACCGCGAAGGCATTTTGGAATTGAGCCCTATCTTGATTCTAGTCTGTATTTTATTTTCACATTTCACAAGGAGATCCAGAAGCTCTTGGGTGTTGACGACAGCTTCTCTGAAGTATGTCATAAGACCAATGAGAGCCGTGTTCCATTTGTTAACAATCTTTGTAAAGGTAGTTGAACCAGATGCCATGAGAATTTGACGGACACGATTATGGAACCGACTTAGAGACTCATCGTCAACACGGAGGAAGCACTGGGCTGTTCTCTCTTTCGTCACTTCATTCTGTAAATTCCAAACTCCGTCCCGATGCGTGAATTCATCATGGGTCGTACGGCATTTTGGTAGAACACGACACTCAAATCCGCACATGTTGAAAAGTAGGTTTGGATTATCCTACAATCAAACAAAATCATAAGTAAATGCAGTGTTGTAATCAAATTAGCTTGTTCTTACCTTAGAGTAGACGCTAACGAAACTTCCATCCCACTCAATTGTAGTTACAGAGCGAGGGAGGCGATTTTTGATGTCCCAGAAGACAGCTCGACCCAGGTTGACATCATGCTTCATAAGACGCATCCGGGAGTCACGTGGCCAGCACTTCTTGTTATTGTAGCCAACAATATTCTCGTTATTCGGATCGGGATGTTCTGTCAAATAGCGTTGGATCAAGTCCCGTGCTTCCTCTGCAGTGAAACGAAGGAGGATGTGAATTCTATCCACGTATCTGGTGTAGAGGCGAATCGGATGTGCTATTTCCGTCGCAACGTCCTGAAACGTGGCGAAATCACTAGGTGCGGGTGGAGGTCCAGCCATTTCTGCTGATCGCTGTAGACCCAAAACGAGCAGGTCTAGGACGAGGCCGTAATACTGGACTACGAAAGAGGCAAACTGGAGTCCTCGGATGATTCCGTAACTGTTTGTATGATTCATGTCCTTGTAGTTAATGACAACGTTATTCTTGGCTGTTATGTAATCTGCTATGTTGTGATCCACGATGAGACGAAGGAGTCGATTGAGTAGAGTAAGATCCATTTTTTCATAGACTTTCTCAAATTGCGACTCAAGCAGTACGTTACATTCTCCTTCTCCGGTTTCCCAAATATCTTGAAGATTGTTGACTCCTTGACAGAACTTGTACAGGAGGAGAGGGGGTGGCTCTGAGTCGGCAGGTTTAACCCATGATGGGAAGAGCCGCCGTTTGTCTGCCTCATACCAGAGATACTGATCCAAATAAGCATCTGTAATTTTCTCCAGCGGCTCGATATCATAGACAGGAATCAAATGTGAGTACAAGTCCATGAACTCAATTCCTGCTTCTTTGAAAGCTCGCTGTGTGAGGAGATGACGCTTGATTCGAGACAAAGCTTCGTGAGGATTATCGTAAGCTTGCTCGATCAACCCCAGTTCTTCTCTCTGGCTCTGATTCAATCTCGATTTCACACTGCGAAATAAAACAAGTAAAACATTAACCCAACATCCAAGAAGCCTTAGTTTTGATTTGTGTTCTAACCTGTACGCTTCCTTCAAACGCTCCAGCGAGAGGATGAGCAGCTTCGTATCGTGTTTGTAGGAGAGTGGAGGGAAGGGAATCGGTGAGAAGCGGCGAGACTCCAACCAATGGACTGTCGTTGTGTAGATTGCAATCGCTTCCTCCGGCGAAATGTAGGGCCCATCTTTCAAATAGTTGTGCTGTCTCTCTTGCTCTGACTGAAATTCAAAGTTTTTTTTCATTTCCAAATGCCAAGATCATGCAAAGGACTTCGGGAAAATAAGGCGAAGTCGTTTTACCTTCAAGTAGAGACGAGTGAGACGACCAAGGTTCTTCTTGCACACGGTTTTGTCCACCGTAGCTCCACGTCGAATTCTTTCCCGATTATAATGGGCAGTATTTGTCCACCAATCTGATTTCATTTTAACAAAACGGAGGATCATATTTTCAACCGGAGTGGGTAAACCCGGTACTTTCCACGGAATGTTTGCCTTCCAACATCTCCAAGCCTCCGACAAGTGCTACAGAACAAACCTCATGTAAATTTAATTATAACTATGCAGATATTCTTAAACGATTACCTGCAGGATTGTTTTAGCCTTGTTGGCCTTGATCCCTTCTGGCATCATATCCACAATGTCATGCATCACAGAGGCTCGCAACTCCAAATCGAAATGAGACTCCACACGTTGCTTTGTCACAGTCTTCGCCACACCTTTAGAGTGTCGTCCTTCGAACTGACGTGATAAAAGATTCCCTAACCACCGCTCCAGTAGCGGAGTTATTCCACGCAAAAAGAATAACCAGACTCTCCATCCAGGGGCCCAGAAACCACAGCCCGGTCCTTTCCCCACCGGCCCCTACATAAAAGAGAAATCTGGATTAGAAATGTTAAGAGATTGCTATTGCTAAGCAGAAATAGCAAGCAGAGTCAGGAGCTTGGCATGAGTCTCGGAATCTCAATGTTCGTAACACTGAGATTCCTCAGCCCACAGTACGGCTGATTTCAGGTCCCCTGCGCCATTCATCATTCTAGTTTTCAGAAAGGAAATTACGGCCCAAATAAAGGAACTTACAGTATTGAAACGGTAGTAGACAATGTGCTTCAGATCCTTGCACATACGGATTTGTCTCATGAGTTTATATTTGTAACGGTACATTCCAGTGAGTTGACCAACATGAGCAAAGATGTACTGAATGCCGTCAGCAAGTTGGAAAGCGTCCACGTTATTGAGACGATACTGAACATGGGCATCCACAATCAATTTAGTCAGCCGAAGAACCTCTCGACAGAGGTGAAACGCGTTTCCGAATCGAGACTTTTTTCGCTCCTTCGTCGTTAACGTCTTGACAGGCTTCAAGTTAAAATTGTAATCCAAATGCAGGTAGTTTAAGTTCTTCCGATGAATCAAGAGGTTAAGCATGTTATATCCCTGGCGGCAGACCTGTAAATCAAAACCGCTTAGTGTATACTAGTAACGCATTCACAAGTTTTTATTGTTTGGCTGGCTCACCTGAAGCCCTACTTCCACCCAGTCCAGTGTGGTGCACTGGAAGAATTTGGTAGCTTTGAAAGAGCGGAACAAATACCGCTTCTTCTGTGGTTTAGGAGGTCGGTGTTTTAACGCATTTAGGACGTAGTATTTTAGAAGCTTCTGATACGATACCCGAACTTTAACAGGTTGACTCGGCGGGCAATGCTCCTGTAAAAAATAAAATAGAGTGTGTGATAAAATAAAACACAGGTTGTAAAAGAAAACGTAAAATGAGAAAATTTATCACCTTGTACCAAGCCTTTACAAGTGGAACGTCAAGGGAACGCCGGGTTCTTCCTGACCGCATATTGTAAGGACGTGGAGCCCAGAGGAGCGCAATACCGTTTGCTGTGTTGTCGGTGTAAAGTGGCAAAGACCCGAGCAGCGGTTCACAGTACGGTAACTCGAAGTCATCATTCTCATCGAATTCATCCAAAGCTGTTTGCTATTTAAAAACAAAAAAGAAATCAGAACATTGGTAACTCGCTGGCTAGGAATTTGTGCAATATGGGTATAAAGAAACATAAACACGCTCGAGAAGACTGATCCCCGAGACCAGAAGTTTTCTTAGGTGCCTGCCAATTTATATTTTACACTAACGATTTATGGATTTTTGGTATTTACCTTCATCTGGTGTCGGTGAGAAATTGGATTAATGAGAGGATCGAAATAAAACGCTGGCAGATCCGGGTCTTCGGTTTTAATAAAAACCACGTTCGGCGTATGATACCTGCGTCAAGTAATACAGGTTTAAGTACTTAGCTCATTTTGAAATACTTATCAGGTTTAGTAAAAAAAAAAAAAGACTGTGTGACGCTCTCAGCAATTCAAAATGAATGAAACATTTCGAATTAATTTCAAGTGTCGACCATATTTGAATCTGGAAAGTTGGAAAGGATTGGGATAGGTATCGTATGGTAAATCGCTAGTAGTAAATGATCATCATATTAATTTCCGTGTTTTTAGTCCACCTACTGATTGTCTTTACAGTACAGCGGAAAACTTAACACGTCTTTCATGAATTTAAGATATTAAAAAAAATTGAGAGAAGACGGTTACCATGATAAGTGGACATAGTTAGGCATATTGTTGTAGAGGAATGGAAAGGCAATTCGGTATTCCGTCCGAATTGGCTGACGAATGATGATTTTGTTGATGTCGTTGAATTCATTCCAGTCCTCATCCCTGAAAAAGAACAAAGAAAAAAAATTAACCTTTAAGCCTAATCTCAGACAGCTGGGTACTCTTACATTTGACTGTTCTCTTTGATTAGCGGCTCAAACTTTGGACCGCCTGGAATCGCCATATTGAGTGCCTTGGCTGTGAAGAAGGACTTGAGATCAAACAGATAAAAGTAGTTATCATCGACAAGATCAGTCAGAAGTTGATTCGCAAGACGGTATAGAGTTGCTATTTGTGGGAGCTCCAACTGCCAAGTTTTGTAGGAGGGTCCATTCATAAACTTAGTATCGCTGAGCGGCTTGAAGTCATAGAACCACGGAGCGACATGCCGATCCTCTTCTCCATCCAAATCAATCTGAATAGCTTCCAATGGCTCCACGTCAAGAATGTTGTCAGCGTAGTCTAAAGGAGGCTCTTCGTCATCGAATGGGGGGAATCGCATTCGCTTGAAATGTCGACGATCCCTCTTCTCACGACGCATCATAATCCACATCGTCCTAAAATTATTAATGCAGTATCATGTAAAAAATGAATATCAAGCTTAAGGAATTGTTTCGTACCCCCATTGTGCCACATAAATAGGTTCCACAACCCACGGAATCTCATTCACAAATGTAATGGCCCCGGTGATGTGGTAAAGGACTTTGCAATCTCTGATTTGCTCCCATGGCATCGGCATATTCTCCAGCAACTTCAGAACTGCATGTGGCATGTACTTCAGCGCTCCTAAGTACACCCGCTTGTCGTGTCTGTATTTTCGGGAGCTCATGTCTCCATGATCTCGAATAATTTTTCTGACATGTTCTGGCGGCATATCTTCTTTCTGAGGATCCACGAAGCCAAACTTCCTCTTCTCGGAGTAGCGCTTCGTCTGGAGTTGTTGCCATCTTAGGGCTGCAAGTCGCATCAGAAAATACGATTTTCAAAGTTCATCAAGCTATAACATGCTTTCGCTGACTTACCTTTTTCGTTCTTCTGATCTTCCGAAAGCAGCATTACTTCTTCTTCGTGTGTCCCTGGTGCCTGCAGTGGCGGCTGATCGAAGGACTGGAACTGTGGGAACCCCTGTTTTGTCAATGAATGCATTAGAACTAAATTCACGCAAATGGAAAACACTAAGAAACAGCTAGTAGCTTATGACTTACGTGATTCTGAAACAGTTGATGCTGTGGATTGAGGACCCATTGCGGCGACTGTGTGGGAACGCCGGTTGGGATGGGAAACCCACCGGGTGGCGGTGGCACATCCATCGGAGTGTAGCTGATCACTCAGTAGACAATCACACTAAACTGTCACAGTTTTTGGATAAATTAATTATAGTCAATTAGTGGATAAATTAACTTACTTCGGCAAATTCAACAAACAAAACCAGAACCAAGAGTAAAACAAACACGGAGCGAGGCGAAGTGCATTTTTTGCTAAACTTTAGAATCTCCCACAGCGGCACAGCTTTTCAAAGTTTTGATGCGCAATTCTGTCAAATGAATTCAACAGATGGCGCTTGGGGCGCCAAAAAAATTATGAAACCACGCCACGCTGTTTCGTTGTCAGTGAAGACAAACTTTCTCCACAAGATTCGATTCGTTGCTTTTAATAAAAACCTTTTAGTCAACAAACAACAAAAATTTATAGGAATCCACAACGAACCATATCCGCTTCTACGCTTTATTTGGAGAGTGATTAACCAGCAGTGTCACATTGGTGGCTTTGAAACCGTTCTTCTGACATAAATTATAGAATTTCGTCACTTTCATTTTTCAACATCACCCGATAAAGTTTTTTTACTGCGTAACGGCAAGAGGATGTTTTTATCTTTGGAACTTTAATATTACTCATTTTTTTCTTCTTCTTCCCCGTTCTGGCATAAATAATCTAGCAGCCTCATCAATCCAGTCATCTCAAAATCTGACTCGGAATTGGCAAATCTTTAATTTTGCGGTTTAGTAAAGACGATAAGTTGTTATAATACATATAATTACAATATTATTGTAATTATATGTACCATGATAAAGGTTTGTTGTTGTTTTCCAAGAAATCTCAGTACAATTCATTACGCCATTCCAAATCCCTCTTTAAGATTAGGAATCTATGTTTAATTGGCAATATAGGTGGGAGAGATGGGTAGAAGAATTGCTTTGTTTTCCTTACTGGATTGGACAAATGTTACTCCAAAAAAGGTGGGGAAGATTATAATTGGTAAACTTCAAAGAAATGGCCGGCTGCCGGT
>JABASM010000143.1:0-32780 GCA_019776545.1 Brachystomella parvula
AAGTCAGCAATTCATAGAATTTTCAAAAACCCCCATATACACCCGGTACTCGGTATGTGTGTACACCGTATGAATTACACTCGCGCTATTCCATACATCCCGTGTTTGCACGGTTTATTCTGTTTTGATACATTCGTATGTTTTTTAGAAATTTCAAGTTTTCTGTTTTGTTCTGTCCACATCTTTGTCAAAAACTTGATGAGCTCTGCGGAAGGTTTGCAAAATGTCATACTCGAAATTCTCGCAGGGAGTGACAGTTGACTCGTCGTCTACTCCTCGTCTCGTCGAGAAATCAATGTCCTGGAGAAAACTGGAGAAAAGTTTCCATTTATTAGTAAAGAAACCTGATTCTTTTTTCTCATTTTCCTAATAATACCTCTTGAGATCTCGGTTGCTGGAATCATCTTTGCCTTATAACAGGAAAAGAGCAATGGGGAAATTCCGCCACGGCTTTTTTTTCTCTCTATTCATTGGATGATGACATAAATTCCTGAGTGGCTGTAAAAAAAGTAAAGAAGAAAAAATAACCGTATTCAAGTTTTAGAAGAGAAGATTTCAATCCGTAGAATTTCTATGTCACTTTCTAGATGTATGCAAAGGGGAGCCTTTAGTGTTTCAACTTTCTCTTTATCGTAAAATCCAGTGTTCTTCCTCATAAAACAAATCTCTCTCTCCCATTTCCTCCCGTTTAGTTCCTTTTACGTCCCTCTTATGCTAATGAATGCATAATCATAATCTACAACTTCAGCTCTTCTTCTAGTCCGCTCTCTCTAATAATAGATTTCTAAAATTTCTAGGTGAATTTCGAAAAACAAGCCCTTGATTTTCTCTTCAGCTTTCTTTTTCTTTATTTACCGGTACAAACCGGCCTTAGCTTTTCCATCATTTTCTTATTCAATGCTCTGCTTGAGGATTGAAAATTGATGGGAAATTCCCCAAGGCTATTGTGATACTGCTAAAGAAATAATTTTGAAAACAAAAGGATGAAGTCAATATTGAAAAAAAGCATTCATTCTACTAAGGTTGGGGAAGTCCTTGACATGGACTGGAAACTGCATAGAATATTATTACCAGACATTATGATTAAGTGATCAAATAACGTTACAGAGGGAGGATGTTGACAATAATAATCTAAAGATAGAAAGGATGATTTATAATCTCTAAAGGAAAATCATGTCTCAAACGGAAGCCTCTTCACCTAGTTTCATTTTTGTGATTCCATTCCTTCTCAAAAGTATATCGAGTTTCTCTAGCAATCTTATTTTCCTTGTTTTGAACGCACCCGCTGCTTTTCCCTTCTCTGGTCCTCTGTGTTATGGAATTCTAGTAGAGTTCTTAGAACTCTAGCTCTCCTTGCTTGGGTGACCGAGCGGATCAACAGTCGTCGGGAGATTTGAAAGCGGTTTTTCTGGCCTGAATACAAATCATCATACCTCAAGCTACTCAAAAACTTGCGTGTCCTCAGTCAACCCTTTTACAACTCAATTTCAGATTTTGTCTGAGTTTTTCTTTCCAAGTTGCTGAACCGAGTTTCTCCTCTAAAGGATATGGACCAATTTTTCTGAAGAAATTCTTCTGTTAGATTTTTCTGGAAATTTGTTTGTAGAATCTCTGAAGCATACCCTACAACTTTTTCAAGCGAAATTTTTCGGTTTGCTTCCTTCTTACTTTTCGAGGTCACCAAAGGTCAGTCAGCCATCGATTGTGTCAAGTGGCACTTCAATCGGAAGGGCTTGGTGTTCTGACTCTAAAAATATGCCCACTTCACCTTTCTGAATGTTCAACTTGGCCGCCAGGGGTCGCCGAACACTACGCTGAACATCAAATGACCCCTGGCGGTCATGCTAGTGCATTAAAAAGGTCGAGTGTAGCTTATTTTTAGAATCAAGAAACCAAGCGCTTTCGACTGACGCATCGCTTGACCCGATCAATGAGGTCAGCTGACTGACCTTTGGTGACCTCTAAAGGTCAAAGGAAAGTGAATTTCGAAAGTTTCATTTGAAAAAGTTGTAGGCTATGCTTTAGAAATGCGTTTTATAAATTTTCAGAAAAATCTAAAATGGGAGGATTCCTACATCGAAACGGCCGTCATCCTTTTCTGAAATGGTCAAGAAATGGCGACAAGTTGAGGCCTTTAAAACCTATTTAAAGGAAACTAGCTTGTAAAAAACAGGAGAAACTGAATGAGAAATTGGAAATTAGATTTTTATGTGAGGGACAGCGAGGAGGGGGACATGGTGAAGAACAAAGGACTACTAGAAATGATTGTTATTAAAATTGTGGTGGTCTTCCAGTTGCTGTCCTCTTAGCCCCATCATTTGAGAAGAACGAGGGTAATAAAGCTAATGTTGGGTCATCCTCTGTACGCCTCGTTGGTCAGTTAGTAGCACTACTAGACTTTCCAGCCCTATACTTCTGCCAGTATTTTTACAATTTGGGGTTTAAATGGAAGTTTTAGGCATTTGCGCCTCAAAGATAAGATTATACGTCTTCTATGAGACAGTTTTGATGGGCTTCGTTTTTATTTATGACCCATCTACCATAGAACGGCCGCTGAAATCCTCCTACTCACTTTCTCTCATTTTTAGACAAATCCTTCTCCAATTTCAAATCAAAATCCAGTTCTACTGTTTGCCAACTGGAGAGAGAAGATAGGAAAGTAGGAAAACCTGCGATTAGGATCGAAACCTGAGCGAATGGAGTGGAAAATACTGAAAGAAAATAGTGGGATGTGCAGTCATAAAAATGTGCTGATTTTGGCATTAATATTGTGATTTACAGGTCAAATTTCTTGGTTTTGAGTTCAAAAAATATGATCATGGTAGCAGCGGACAGCTATCCGACTAGGGAAAATCTTCGTGAACGAAAAATGCTACTTCGGTTTCGGAGACTTTGTGTGCAAGTGCAGATCTGTTGATTTGGATAAAAAAAATTTTTATTTCAACTCATAATTTTTTTTGGAGAGTTTCAAACTTTTTTGTTTCCTGTCACTTTCCAATGCCACATAAGTTTCAAGAAACCAGCACCGCATCATCTTTTTTCTGACATACCACATCTGAGCTGCTAAAAAATATAACGAAAAAAAAAATTTATAAAAAAATAATTCTTTGAAAAAGTCCGTGTCAACCTTTTCTCAAGATGACGTTTTGAAGTGAAGCAAGGCGAAAGTGTAGAAAGTGAAAGTCCGGTGTCAAACTCACCTACCACAAAAAATTTTTTGGACCAAAAATTACTATTTATTGAAAAAAAAAAAGCAATGGAGAAGGAACTTCAGTTTTCGGTAACTGGACAGGAAAAATCAAAAGAAAGGGGCAAGGGAAGTAGGTTGACCTGATAATACAACAAAATTGACAAATCTAATCGAGCTCTGTTAAATTTCACGTCAGAGTCTTGTCGTTCCTTGTCAATAGAAATCTACTCCTGCCTTTGAGTGACATTAAATAGAGCAACTTTCTAAGAATCTCCTGAGAGAAGGTAGAAAAAGTCCTTTGCCAAATTCTATGTAAAGGTTCATATTCTCTCTGAATGCCTTTCAACTTTCCATCGCTTACCCCAACTCAAAAGAAAATCAGATTACATGTTCTCAAAAAGAGAAACAAACAAAGATTTTTTGATTTGCCCGTTTTAACCAAATTTTGAATTTGAGTCTAGGCTTTTTAAGTTTAAGACGTACAGGAGTCATTAAAATTTAAAATGAGTTTTAATGACTATAAAAAATAAAAAAAATTCTAATGCTACCTGTCGTTGGAAAAATTTTTTCATTTGCTCCGAATGTTTAAAAGAAAAAAGTATGAAGATAAATAAAAAAGGGAGACAAGAAAAATTGTTTCTCATGATAAGGGTGACAGATCATTAATCCCAATTTCCATCGAAATGCAAGGCTGAAGTTATGGATACAGAGTACCTGGATTAAGGCATTGAGTGAAGCATAGCTTGTGAATTTTCCCTTATTCCCTTTTGGCTCAAGCTAATCAACATTCGAGGCCTATCTTCTTACGTGGGCAATTGTAGCTCGTCCCATTATTCATACAACCACATACATTGAAAGGGAAATTTTAATTGAGTGGGAGAGATGTGGAATTTGAACTTAATTCAGAGCATGCAAACAAAGAAATCGAATTCACTTCATTTCTTGATTTGAACGCCTGACGCCGTAATCCTATGTGGATCCAAGGGCAAGTCAACCAATGCATTCAGCACAGTTCAATCACCTTCAACCAGAATCCTTTGTTACAGGATTTAGAAAATGAAAGACAATGCTATTCAATCCTATTGGATTTCCTTCCTACTGAACTTGACACTTTGTAAAGCCATGTTCCTTATTTTCTTAAGGAAAAGACAAAATAAAGGTGAAAGTAGAGGCGTTTTTGTTATTGGTCTCATTTCCACTGCCTTTACGAAGAGGATAAGCAAAAGTTTACAATTATAGTTCTGCAGAAAGCAGCAGCATCTGATTAGAATTTTTCCTACTTCAAAAAATCCGAGGTCCCGAAAATGAAGCGTCGCAATTCTCTGTGATTAGAGGAGGCTGATTCTCCTTTCTTTTTTTTTTTCTTTTTGAAAGACCTAATAAGGGAGAAAGTACGAGATTAAGGCAGGATACGACTCTCTCGGAAATGGAATTTAGGGCAGGAGAGATTAGAATCTGCTGGAGAAATAGAGCTTAAGCTTCCGACTCATTGCCGCGAGAAAGGAAAACTCTGCACTTTCTCCCTTTCATTCATTATATGACTCCTGCTCTTGTATTAACTACATATGACTGCACCATAGTTTTAAAACTTTTTTTTTTGTTTTTTTTTATTCTTCTGCTATAATTCTTTTGTCAGAATCTTTAGTTCAGAGAGAGAAATATATAGGTAAAAATAAAGTGAAAGTATTGGGAGAAAGTTAACGCGGAATTCGTATACTTGGAGTCTAAAGATCAAATTTTCTCGTCAAATTATGTCAGCAAATTAGTTATCATCAACATTACCAAGAATTTTGATGAATGGAGCCTTTCTTTAGAAAGTAAAAGAGTTTCCTAGAATTTCTTCAGTTTTCCTTTCTTATTCAAACTATTCTGAGTACGCACTCCTGACCTCGCGATTAGCCTTAGAACTTTTCTCATCTCCGTTCTGCGGTTATTAATTTAATACAAAGAAACCTTTTACATACTTCTCACGTTTTCACCTCCTGATTTCTTCGTATATATTTAAAATTTAAGTCAAAATTCTTCCACATGAAAGTTAACGTAGGAGGTTGAAGGTTTAACCTCCAAAGAATAAGAAAGAATAAAGAAAGCATGAAATCATGAGCGTGTCTTTGAACTATAGAAAATTAACGGATCAAGACATAGTTGGATCCTTTGTGATACACTTAGTCTTCCTCCTGCTTTTGAAAGCAATTATCTCACTACTAATCCAGGTGAAATAGAGTAACCTACTATCATCAGAAGCCCCCATTCTCCATTCTTCCTCTCCCCTCAATCCTATCATCATTATCATAAAAATGAAGTGGATTTTATTTACTCCAGCTATAATACCTCTCACTTACATCTCAGATTTCCGGTATTCATTTCAGAATAATTATGGGAAAACACCCAGTGTGCTGGAGTAGTCAGGTCGACGGAAGAAGATATAGGACGGGATTTTTCGTAAATTTTTGCGCGTCACGAATTTATAAGGGTAAAATAGGCGAAATGTGTCACAAAAGCTCCAAAGCGTGAAAACATGACAAAAAAAGACAAAACAAAAGTTCAAAGAAAAATTTATGGACTTTGTGTGATACCTACGCCAGGGATGGGAGTTTTGGCATGAGGTTTTTATGTTAGACTTCACTAAGGCAGAGGTAGGTCCCAGGGTAGCTTGTATTCAATAATTCAAATTTTTTTTGATAATTGACAAGCGACTTTTGAAGGGTGACAGACAGACCCATCCAGTACATAATAATCCAAGACTGCTTGAATGGCGTCCAAGCTTAACTGAAATTTGATCATACTCTTCAGGCCATTGTCAGACATTTCTAAGTCTAGGGATCTTCAAAAAAAAAAATTATCATTAAACTGATCTCTACTTCCGCTTGAAGAAAGTTTCACCTATTGACACTATAGTTCATTCCATTGCACTGAATATAAAATGATTTTCTGTTTATTTTATTTTTCATTTGATGCTGGAGTTGAGCTTCGTACGGTGATGAAGGCTTCGTCTTGGAAAAACCGGTCCAAGCTCCGTCTAAAATTATTCAGTAATCTTAAATTTGATGTCAAACCACGGAAGACTGATACCAAAACTAAGATTTGTTGAGTTACAAACAACAACAAACCAAATTTTGAATTTCTTCCCTCGCCATTATGCCACTATGAAATCCGAGGTTTCCGAAAGTCCTTTATAATTAGACTAAATAATCCTTTATAATTAGACTAAATAATGATACTGAAAAGTGTCAAATGAAAGACTGTTACTACGATATTTTTACCGGGGATGAAAATAGCCCATCTAATTATTTCATTTTGCTTTTTTTTTGGATTACGTAAAACATCATTCATGTTTGATTTTCTCTTGTTTCAGATTGAGCAATTGACATTCCTTGGCTCACTCTTCTGCATGATTGTGATTGGGAACTCGTCAGTCCTGGCTGCACTGCTCCTGACAAAGACACCAAGGAAATCTCGTATGAATTTCTTCATCATGCATTTAGCCCTTGCAGGTGAGAAAGTTCTTGATATTGATAAAGTAATTTAAGTCACTGCTTCCGCTGTAATAAGATTAGAGCTCATGTCTCATTTCTCTTGAATTTACAGAGAGAGAGAGAGAGAGAGAGAGTTAGGGAACGTTTCTCTTGCCTTTTACCAGATTTCAAGTTATTGATGTGGGAAGAAAATCGGAGAAAGTTGGTGAAAGCAGAGAACTTAAGTTATCTTATAGACAACTTCCTGGGGGAGGGTGATTGACTCTCAAATACTTTTTACTCTCACTTTACTTTCTCAAAATTTCAACACCAAGAAGAGTCCCATGTGAAAAACGCATGAAAGTAGATGCCTTTTCTTTTTTTCAAATCCATCCTTTCCTATAAGTACAAATCCATTTCCACGTGTATTTTTCCTACTTATCCAGGGAATAGCCTTGAAACACTTTCACGTAGGTGAATTGAGGTCGGTGATGAATTTTTGTCAACTGATAAAATATTTCTGGATTTTTCTAGAAATCCAACACAAAGCCAAGTGAAGAAAATATTGAAATGCCGTTATACGAGTGGTGCATTCTTGTTTTTAATTTGCACTGTGAAATCTCCCTACTGTGAAAATCAGGGATTCTCATTTAAGCATTCCGGAAGAGGAAACAGGATCCCGATGTGGAATTTTTCATAACCCGCGATTTTTTGCCTGAACTACTTTGCCATGGAACCCGCTTTGGCTCTCGTATAGAAAATCCCTGAGTGGAGAAAGTGAGAGAAAAGCCTCCGGAAGGAAGGCGGCTTGTTGTGTCTTCATTGAAAGAAGATCAAAAACCTTAAACACTAAAAAGAGAGAAAAGAACAAGGAATGACTTTCAGAAGAAAGTGAAATTCTTCTTCCACTGTCGTAGACAGAAGTTCTTTCACCCGCTATTCCCACTACCCTACCATCTGAACTCCCCAAAATGGGAAAGATTCAGTGGAGAGAAATCATTTTATGGGAGAGAAAAAGAAATTCAGAGCAGAGAAAACAGAAGATTTTCCTTGCCAAAATATTTGGCTAGGGTTGAGGTGATGTTTTTTCTTGGTTGACTGCGTCTGGGAGCATAAGGTTATACTAATAGTCCCAGCATTACTGGCATTAAAAACGGGGTATTCACTTTCAGAGAGCGTATCTTCTTTCCTTACATCCGGTACACAAGGACCTGGTGTCAGGTCAAAATAAATCTTCCTTTATACAGTCTCCTCCTTTTTTCTCCTAAAGAAGAAGATTTTCAGTCTTTTAAGAAAGAAATGTTTCTAAATCAAACGAAATCCTAAATCCCACTACCCAGGAATACGGGGGAGTGGGGTTAACTTCCGCTAGATCTCCCATTACACACCTTCGCACTCTCCTCATCATTTTGTAATCTTCTTTTGACAGGAATGCTTTTAAGCTTATCTTTTTGTCGTGTACGAATTTCCTCGACTTTGACATGTTGACGAATTTTCTTTTTATCCGTTATACAAACTCCCACGTTAAATGGCTCGCGTTTCTCTGCGTCTTAATCAGATTCAAGTTGAAGCTACTGCTTTCCCTACTATCGTTTGTTTCGAGGCTTTTTCCATATGGATTTACGATATTTACAAAAAAAAGGAAATTTGGAAGATGAAGGGGGTAAAGAAAAAAGTATTTTTCCATTTCCTCCATTTTTACGCTGCAGGGGATTGTGAAAGTGAGTAGGAGAAATTTCGCATGCGAGAGAAAGTAATTATGGAGCATAAATCAAAAGTCTAACGCCTCCTTGGCACTCAATTTTAATTAAATAAGCGCTGATTTATGAGAGGATCAAATTATCTAACTGAATTCTTCATTTTCTCAGGTTTTTCATGACAAATTCTCCACTAGAATTAGAGCTGATGCTGTAGCTAATTTCTCTAATGATTAATTTTTTAATGAGATTAATTGTGACGGCTAAGGGGCATCTGAATTTTAGTTGAATTCTAAAACCTCATTCAAATTCACCTGTGATCCAGAATTTTTAAAATATAAGTCATGGAGAAAGGGAAAATAAAGTTTTCTTCAACCGCTTGATTTACATAATGGGGATAAAGTTTTCTCAAATCGCTTGATTTACATAATTTACATAAGTTTTTAAAAGCTGAATTGCTTTGTAAAAATATTTAGAAGAAATCTTAATGTATTTTTTTTTAATTTTTTAAAAATGTAATTATTTCAATTTTCAAGTCTGCTTCAAACTGACTGTGATTTCCTAGTTTTTTTTTTGGAAACTTGTTTACTGTAAGAAAAGAAGAAAAAAGAAAAGAAATCTGACGAATTTTTACCAGTTGAAAAATTAAATTACTTAAAAGTCATTACCAGAAAGTACCTGAGAAATTCTGAAGAGAAATTACTTTACTTTCCCTTCCCTGCGGTTGCTTGGAAACTCGTTCTGCTCATTTATTCTGAAGCTTCATCTAATTAGCTCTTTGTAATTACGCAAGTTTTCAAAGGTTGTTCATTATTCTTAATGATTTATTTTTCTAATTCCCAGATCTCGGTGTTGGATTAATCAACGTTTTGTCAGACTTTCTCTGGAAAGTTACTGTAACATGGTACGCTGGAAACTTTGGATGCAAACTTGTCAAATATTTTCAGGTAAGAAAAAATAAAAGTTTGAATTTTTTTTTAATTTACGTAAGTAATGGGCTCAAAAAATTTTCCCTGCAAAATTTCTATAGTGCGACAAATATTTTGAAATGTTTGACTTATCAAATGAGCATCTCATTTCCTTATTTTTCTTGGAATTACAGCGGCTTTAATTTTTCTACGTTCTCAAAAGTTAGAAGCGTAATTAAAAACTTCAGCACGGAAATTCCCTTGCTTAATCCCCTAAGCCAGTTCCTCAGCCCGTCCTAAACTTGAAGTAGTCAAAAACTTTCTCATATAAAAAGTCTCTAATATTTGACAAACTTGAAATGTAGAGAGGAGACAGCGCAGAAGCTGAAAAGCTGGTCGGCTATGAAAAAAATTCATCAAATTCATACGCGGCACTTAGCAAAAACGATCCCACCACCTTACCATTGCGGAAGTGGCTTCATACAACTTCAAAGGAGAACCTGTGGCACGAACTCAGTTTTCAGCGTAGAAAAGAATGGTGAAAGTAGTTTTTGCAAATTCAGACTGCTTTGACCTCAGGGGGTCACTATAGGTCATCCCCTTGACCTTACGGATCTAGACAAGCGATACGTCAATCGAAAGCACTTGATTCTCTGATTTCAAGTAATATACTACACTTGACCTGTTTAGCTCACAACATAGGGGCTAGAGGTCATTTAACGTTCAGTGTAAGGTTTGGCGACCCCTAGTGGCCATGTGGTAACTCAAAAGGTTCAACTGTAGTATATTTTTCGAATCAGGGAAAGGAGAGCTTTCCATTGACGTATCGGTTGTCTAGATCCGTGAGGTCAAGCGGATGACCTTTAGTGACCTCCTGAGGTCAAACCAATTAAAATTTTGAAAAAAATTATCTTCACCAATCGATTCTGCTCTGAAAACTGAGTTAGGGCCGCAAGGTTTCTCTTAAAGTTTTATGGAGCCAAATTAGTAATGGTAACGTGATGAGATCCTTTGGGCGTAGGTTAGAAGCGTCATAGAAAGTTTTGATAAAAAACTAAACAAATCGTGGACGCCGAGTTTTGCTTTTCTGTTAAAAGTTATAAAAAGTAGAACTCGAGCAAATAGCGTAGTATGGGAAGTTCGTTGTACAGAATATGAATTTATGGACTTTCAATAAAAATAGGAACGTTCCCATTTTCAATGCATATTTTCAGCACGTTCGTACCAGTGGTGCAGTAGGAGCCCTGCTTCCCCACTACGAAAGCAAATTGAAGCAGATCTTGTTTGAGGATAATTGGTTGAAATGAAGTGAAGCTGAGTGTAAATCAGCTTTAATCAAACCCGTCTTCCACAGTTGTTCCTTTCTCCACTTCCGTTGTCGTTTCAAATGCATTCAAATCATTTCTTACGGAAAATCCCTCAGCCACAAAGAGGCTGAAAGACCCTAACTCATCTCCAGCTTTCGTAATTTAAGTAGCTGCCATGCTCCAAACGACAAATACAATTATTCGAGTCCTAAGAAAATATGGAATTTTTCTGAGTATTTTGTAATGCTTCCGGACCCGATCTTTCCTATAAACGTGAGAAGAAGTCATGCCGGTGTCATGCTTCAGTCTCAGAACCGATCACAGCTAATTGCTGACTGGAATCCCATCCGAGTTTCTCAACCTTAAGGATTTCCCCACTCCTTATAAACAGAATTCGTAATCCACGTTGTCATTAAACTGTCCGTGGGAGATTGGCATTTCCACAAGAAGAGCTCGTCATATCTCGAAGCAAATTATTGACAAACCTCCCTTACAACAACATCAAAATCACATGTTTGATTCCCACAACGCTTTTTCCCTGGCAAAACAAATATTAAAACGAAAAAAAAATATCTTCAGAGGTTTTTGCTTTCGTACCAGCGAAAAAATAAAAGTCTCTCTGTCTTCTCTTCAAAAATTTCTAACTTTCGCTTCTTTTTTTTAAAAAAAAAGTACGTTCCTGATTCCAATGCTGAGATCACGTAAATGGAGTTCTGGAGGTGGCAATGACCTCACTAACAAGGGCGGAAGATAAATGGTGCCTTCTGATTGGTTGAAAAAAGCGGATCTCATTCTCATTTATTATACTAGTACTACCCTCCCTGTAGATTTGGGCTGAAAACGAAAGTATCAAGCCTTCTTCTTCACTACTACACGTAGGATGGGTAGTGATAGGTCCCAAATCCTTTGAGCACTTTCTGAAAAATAGAGAAGGGGAATAGAAAATAAGGGACGAAGAGCATTGGGAAATTCAAATAAATGGGATCGAAGTAAATAGGCAATTTGCATTGAAATTTAACACTCCACTCCTACTTGATACCTAAACCAATAAATTAGTATCAGCGGAGTCTCCAGAAGCATTATGGAAGCTCCTTACTTTTGAGCTCCACCCATTTTCCAAGAAGATTCCTAAAAGAACTCTGGACTTGAAATATTTTAATAAACTAAGCCCTTTGATTTCAGACCGTGGTCCTCTACTCCTCGAATTATGTACTCGTGGCCCTGAGCATTGATCGATACGACGCCATCACACATCCGCTCAAATTCTCCGGAAGCTGTAAGTTTACCAGTCAAAAATAATTTTTGAATGAATTTGCTAAATTTTTCTTGGTAAAATCAACAAAGAAAATCCTTCTTTTTGTTTACGAACAGGGAGACGGGCCAGGATTCTGATTGGTGCTGCCTGGTTTTTGTCCATGGTCTTTGCAATTCCAGCGTTCCTCTTTTTCCATGTTGAAGATCTCCCCCACGAAGGAGCTATGAGTAAGTGGAGGGATTGATCAAACGAAATTAATTAAGGTGTAGTTTTAACATGAGATTTCTGATGTGGTGGTGGTGGGGGTGAATTTCGGAATAATTTAATCAAACCCGGTTGTAAACAGTATCATGATTGTAAATCTAGACAACTACAAAGAACTTTTGGTTACCGTAGTATCCAGGATCAATTTCCAGAATTCCAATTAAAATTCCATTGATTTCAAGAATTTCTCGTTGCAAAACAGGGAATACTACGTCGAAATTAATTTTGTTGGTAATTTTTAACCCTAGTTCCACAATGCTGGGCAAACTTGAAGCCTCATGAGTGGCAGATTTACATGACGATAGTTTTCACTATCCTCTTCATGCTTCCAGCCATAATCATAGCTACTTGCTATACAATCATGGTTCACACAATCTGGACACAGTCCCGAATCCTCACACCTCAAGGGAAAGCCTCAACAAAATCAAGTAAGAAATAAAACCATAAATTCATACATCCGCTATCTACCCTTTGAAAAAGTAAAGAAAAAAATGTGAAGCGATTCATGTCAGGAGAATATTTCCCAAGGCTTCCGTTTTTACCGAGGTTTATATAGGACCACTAGCCTCGAGTGGCTGGGCTCGCTAAATGACACTCATTCATTCTCATGATCAGTTTTACTAAAGGGAAAGCATTTTTCAATATACTATGAGCCAGGGAACTGTATTATGATTTCCATTAACATTCGCAACGAAGGGGATTTTTTTAAAAAAAGCTTTTTTCAAAGTATTAAATTTTACGATAAAATATCAAAACAAGGAAATTGGGATGAGCATTCATTCTTGCTGAAATTCAAAGCAGAAAATGATTGAGTTTGAGAAAAGTTTTCGAAGGACGTAAACAGAAACTTAAAGATGAAAGAATCAGATATTTGGAAAAGGAAAATTTCACAAGTAAGCCACTGTACACCTGTCTGTAAAGTCTAGGCCAATTGGTAAAGTTTACACACCTAAATTCCGAAATAAAAATTTTTTTTCATGAACAAAACTAAAGATAATAGTAGCTAAAAAAGTTTTTAAAAATTTCAGAGTTTTTTTTTTTGCACTTGCAGTTTTCTTGTAGCTTTTAGCCGGTCTTTACCCCTACATTTATTTGGTTTAAACCTCGTGCTTACCTCGACCCCGGCTTACTTGTAAATATTAAAATTGATGTAGGGGATGAAAACATAGTCAAGAATTTTCACCCTCACGTTTGCAAAAACGTTTAACTTTAGCTTAGTTCAAAAGAACAATGACCTTCCATGGAACTAGCCAAAGCCTTATTTCCATTAAGTTATCATCATGAATTTCAAAAGCTTAGCGCTGTAGCACGAGGCGAGGGATTTACTATAACGGAGGTTCAGATTTAAATTAGCTGGAGCGAGTAATTGGCTTGCCCTGCTCCACGTGCAGGAAAGAAAAAAAGACTCAAATCCTATTTTCTAATTAGAAAACTAAGAAATCCGATTTTCGTCTGCGGTTAAGAACAAAGCCCCTTTTAAAAGTTCATCTCCCCTAAATACTGATCGTGAGGACTCATACCATTAGCTTTTCTTTTCTTCTTTTACTTTCTCCAGCTTTGGCATAGCCGCAGATATTCCTCATTCCTCACTTTTCCCTCCAACTTTCACTCAGAAAATCAGAGGAATGAAAAGCTGAGTGAAGAAAGTATACGTACTTATTTGGCTGCGGAGAAAATCCAGCAGAGCTAATAAAGGCATGCTGTTTGTTCTGGTTAATTTTAGTGAAATGAGGAAATTAATTAAAATTTAGAAATTACTCCCCAACCGCGTGGGATTGACTGAGTGTAAATGGTTTCCAATTCCTTCAAGTTCATTCCCACGTGCGGTGTTTTGCGTCAGTGACCTAAGACAAGGCTACAAGTTTTTCAACCCCATAATGTTACGCGTGATCCTCTGACAGATTAATGGATACTAAGTTTTATTAGGCCTGGCGTTGGCGTGAGAGTTCAATTAATGAGATGCTTTCTCTTATTTTTCCAGACGGTATCCTTCGGAAGTCAACATGTCGAAATAAACAGGAGGTTCTTTGCCCTGATGATGATTCCCGACGAGCCTCATCCCGTGGACTCATTCCAAAAGCTAAAATTAAATCAGTCAAAATGACATTCGTTATTGTATTCGGTGAGTTCCAAGCATTACTACTGGATTCCAATCTGAAGAGTTTCAAGTAAAAGCAGCTACAGCCACCCTTGACTGAAAATAAGAGTGACAAGTCGGGATTTTGTAACTTTAGAAAGGAAATTATCTAGTGAAAACAGACGGGCAGACTTTTCAATACATTCCCTTTGTTTTCAAATCCTTTTCTCACTTCTTAAAGGTCCCCTTGATTTACATAATTCTTTTGTATTTTTGGCAGAGGGAATGAATTAGTAATTCGAAACCTGAGTTATGGGATTTTGGGAATCAGGAAAAGCTGATTCATCACCCAGAATTTCTAAATTCTCCGTCAAAATGAAAATAATTTACGGTAGCCTTTGCAGGAAACTCGAGAAAGAAATACACGGGCCATTTTTAAAAATCCCAGTTTTCTATGACGGTGACCGTCAGATTTCCTTTAGTTAAGTTCTTCTTGGAGAAATCGAATTCGTTAGTAGACAAATCGCCTTCGTTTGAGTTAGAATTTTTTGAAACTGCTGTGAGAATGCTGAAAATCATGGGTTTGGATTTTGAAAACTTTTAGTAAATCCCTGGGTGCAAATTGTAATTCAATATCCTGCGACAGGAAGCCGGAAGGATTTTCTTCCATTTTTGTTAGAAAAGAGGATCATACACATATGACAAAAAACGTTGAAAGCATGTGAAGTCCTTCAGCTTTCTCTTTTAAAAATAGCCAGGTCTTATTACTACAGGCTGCCCCAAGCTGAATTTCCCTAGAAGTATTCATTATTTTGAATTGCATTTTAAGCAAAATGGGAAGAAACTTACGGAAATTGACTGCCAAGCGCAGGGGACTAGAAAAGTAGGTCATTTTACTTTAAATTTGATTTAGGGGGAAAGGAAGCTATGGTATGGGACGAGCTTCCCACACTTTAAATTCCTAAATCTCTAGTAGTAGCTCTTAAATTAAAATCTCTTAGCGTTAATGAGTTCGTAATTAAATTACTATTTTTCTTTACAGTTTTCATCCTCTGCTCTTCACCCTACTTTGTATTCTCCCTTCTTCAGTCCTACAATGTCATTCCGCATACTCAGTCCTTCATCGCCATTGCCACGTTTTTCCAGAGCTTATCTCCACTCAATTCCGCCGCAAATCCAATTATCTACTGTCTCTTCTCAACTCACATCTGCAGAAACTTAAGGTATAAGCTCCCTTTTTTTCTTAAATGGAGGAGAGGATCCAGAGCCATGGAAAAATTTTAACCAAGTATTTTCTTTCTATTTCCAAGGAAAAACAAATTTATCAATTGGCTCGCTCTAAAATTTTGCCCACAACTTGGGAAATCAAGCCCAAGTATTGGGAATCGTCGAAAATTTGGGCCAGCCCACCACCATGGGGATCTTTCAGGGAAAACACGATCAGACTTCACAACCTCCATGACAGACTCTCTCCTGCGCTCAGGGAAGTCACTCCAATCAACACGCTTCTCAGCGGTTGGTGTGAGGAGACAAATTGACTCTACCTGCTTCATCAGTAACAAGGGTGAGTTAGGGAATTGCTTGTTCCCGGGGGACCCTCTTCCAAAGGCTTGAACACCTGTACCCTCCCTTTGTTTAACTTATATCCGTCATCTCAAAATCCAGTGACACAGTTCCCCCCACTGGGCCTCTGTTATATTGACTCATTAGATCTCAAGGCTACAGTATCTCAAAATTTATTTTTGATTTTCCAGAAGTACACTTCCAATCAAGCTTGGAGAATGGGGAAAAAGGGAGAATTGCTGGGGGAGCATATAGTAATGGACATGCAAGAGCCTCATGACGCTCTACCAGGTTGAGCTTGACCGAGGTTTTTGAACTAGAGGGCCCGACTCCCACCCCCACGCTTTCAAATGTAAGGTTTTAGTGAATTTCTTTGAAAATTCTGATCTTTTCAATTTACCATTAGGGAATTTGACTAAACAGCCTTACTTTCAATTATTTTAAAATTTACACCCAGACGGCCGGAAGTTCCTGTCGGCTTTCCTGCTTCAATTAAATATTTGGAATAATGGATTTTCTAATTATTTTAATTTACTTTTTTGTAGTCGACCCAGTCACTGAAAGAAAAGGCAACAGTGTCCCTACAATGCTCCACCAAATCTCTGAATGTGTAGTGTACTAGAAACGGAACCAAGGAAAGCGCATGTCGAACTTCAGGATTTACTGCAGGACCGCATCATATTATTTTCAACCCACCGCCAAAATTTTTGAAGGACTTATAAATCTATGAAGAAAAAGTTATAAACAATTAAAGTTAAATTAAAATTATCTTATATTAATATATTGGTAAAACGAAAACTTGGCGTTTTAGACAGGATGAGCTGGTTGTAGAGTAAAAATAGTTTGGTAGAAATTTCTTTGAAAATTAGAAGTACAGTGGGTAGATGGATCTCAACTCGTTAAACTCTTTGTAAAGACATGTAAAGTACCTTTAAAATCGGTGTCATGATTTTGTCCCTGAGGAACAGAGAGCATGCGTTATTTTTGTCAATCGAACAGGGTGAGAAGCGTATGATGTGATAACGACTGACTGCTTTAGAAGACGTATAATACCAAATTAATTTATAATTAGTTTCTAATTTCCACCATGTCAGCCCTCAACCTCTCTTTATTCAGAAAAAGCGTTAAAAATGGATTAATTTTAAGGAAAAGTTTATTGTTAATGGATAAAGCCTGCACTAAGCCGGGTAAGGTGTATTTTGTATGACCTACCTCCGACCAGTAGTACTCTTACCTATAGAAACTTAGAAATATTTAAAATGCTGCCCAATTGATTTCATGTAACTTTTGGTGTGCCAAAAACAGCTATGTGTGCTAAGGAATAATTAAATTGTATTAGAAATGAAGTACCTCAATGTAAAAGTAATGAAAACAGAATAATTGCATCGCTGATTAATGTGTATTATGAAAACCAGGATTTTAGAAAACTACTATGGAAGCTCTAAGTCACTGCATCAAGATTTAAGAGATTTCTCCATCCCTCTCTCTGCATGGGAATGGCTACTGACCAAACTTAAGGCGGTGCTGCTATAGATCACAAGGATTTTACCAGAAAGTGAATATTTTACTTAAAAAATTCCAAATGAAATTAAAGCACGTTTTCGTAAACCTGAGTGCTGACACCCATTGAGTTAAACGTTGCTCTTCCTCTGGATCTCTTTGCATCCGCCGTTTTCTTCGGATCATTTTTTGGAAGATAGGTCGGTAGAAGGTCTCCCTTTTGAAAGATCTGAAGCTCCTTGGTCTAGTTTTTCTCCACTAAAAAATTACAATGTTAGTATTTTTCACTCACGAATTTATATTTTTCTAAAACACTAACGTGAAATCAGGGTCCATTCCAATAGATAATTTACTTCGCTCTCCGTCATAGCTCACTTCCCTAAAAATCGAAGGCAATTAAGGAGCGCTTGGTTTAATAAAAGAGAGAAACCTACGTCGCGTGAAAATGAGGAGAGTTGTCCTGGCCTCGCACAACAGGGATGCCAAAGAATGAAAAAGTTGTGGCCACCATCTCACACCTGAAGGCCCAAGTGACGATGAAAGTGTAGACGAAGATGATCCAAGGGTAAATAAAATGCAACGAGATGATCCATTTGCTGTTGACATGCTTTGAAAGTTTAGTCAACTCCTCCTTGCAGCCCTGGAAAATAAACATTAGATATCATACTCGATTCGGAGAATTTATGACTACGCTCATCCACCAAAAAACTTGTAAAGACTGTGTACTTTACCTTTTGTTTAATATCAGAGGTGGCAGTCCCATCCTTACATCCAGGAGTAACTTTTTTACAGCAGGATACTGGCAACGCGTTTGATCCAAATGGTTTCATGCCCGAGTATTTGTATGGCCTCAAAACAGGTAGACAGGTGTCTCGAGGACCCTTCTTTATTGTAAAGGTGTACTTCAGTTCCTCCCTAAGGAATTCCAGCCACTTGATTGTATAGCTTTTTTCCACCTGCATGGTAAGGTCGAGCTCATCGTTTGTTGCATCTTCATATATCTTGTCGTCGAGGTAATCTTGAAAACCATTGAGACCGCAACATTCCTGTCCGGATTAGACTTACTTAGTAGCCTTGCTGATGAAGTGTCAATTATGAAGAAAAAGATATTCACTAACATGTTTTCTCTGAAATCTGTCCAAGAACTTAAGCTGGTGGTGGACAAACTCCCGACTCTCTGGAGTCCTGATATCAAAGCCTGTTAAAGTTTCCGTTTCGTATCGCTGGGTCGATTTAACAAAGTCAATGAGGACGAATAAGGACAGAAATGCCAAATACAGCGTACAACCCACCTATACAAGACAAAACGTACAATTATGGGCGTATTTTTAACTATCAGCCCAGGAAATCGTAAACAATTAGGGCAGAAACACACTCACGGACCAACCAAAGGCGAACGCTGGGTAGTTTTCGAGCTTCGGGAGTAAAACCCCGAGCAACATGAGGATTGTAGCGATAAGTATGAGGTAATTGATCACCCTTAATAACTTCACCCGTGTCAGCAGCCAGTCAGACTTAGAAGCGATCGCTTTAAGCTCGAAAATAATCAAGGGAGCGAGACATAGTATCTAAAACCCAGAAGAACGAGCTTAAAAGAACTCCTGTTTTATATCATTTCAGGAATTAACATCTCAAGGTCAACTTACGATAGGCAAAGAAAGTAGTAATCCATACTTGACTCTGCGGAATCCAGTTGGCCCCATTTCGTGATTGCTGAGGTGAGGAACGACGTAGAGCTCTGGAGAAACTGGAGGAAGATGTAAAAGTGAATCGGCTGTTTATTGACAACCAATAGACCCTCCACTGTTGCAATGGAAACCCAGAAAAATTTAGCGCCAGCCTCGATTACGAACCTCTTCATTGACCCATTACTCGCCGAGGTATAGGTTAGGTTCCAGGGCTCTTATTAGTTGCTGAGCTAATCAATCAGAGCAAAAACATTAATGAGGATTTATAATGAGTCAGGACAACTTATAACTTCCAGATAAATATTACAGTTTCACGCTTAGAAAACTGTTTACGAAGAATTTACTGCTCCAATCTCCATGGGGACAGGTGGCATCCCCTTCTTGTCATATAGTCTTCCGTAGTTGACGTTGCAAATGCTGGACAGGAGAGTGAAGAAATTGGAAAATGAATGACAAGAAGACGAAATTGTCATAGGGATACGGCGTGAGATGTGGATGTTGACGAGGAGGGTGCGGTGACGAGAGTTCAGTGACCTTTTCTTTGCAGATCCCACGTGGTAGACATCGCAGTGAAAAAACTCATCTGTTTTTGTTTTCTTTTCGCCCGCCCAGCTCATTGCTCGGCGATTCGAATTCGAACCTTTTTTAAACGGGTGATTACTTGAAAATGCTACAATAGTAAATCGACGTTTAGGTGCGATGTATTTATTTTCCCAAATTCCAAGGAAAACGTCATATTCTACGCTACATTTTACGTTAGGCAGGGTTCGATGAAAGTCAATTTGAAAAAAGACTAGGTACACCGGTTTTGAATGGAGGCGATCATTTACTTTCATCCCACCCCGTGTCTCGGCAGTGACGTCAAAAACCCCTTCAATTGACTTGGGTTCAATGTCAATTAAGTCTAAGGAGTGTCCAGCGTTGCTACTCTATTGAAGCCAACGGTCTCCAAAACTGCTTTGGACTTCTTATGAGAAAATTCTACCTGAGCAGAAAATCTCCCTGTTGATCAAATCAAACATTTTAGTTTTGGTTAAGTCCTGTGGTATTTTCTAATGTTTTCCTTTCCATCTTTCCATCGGACTCAAGATTAACCTCCCCAGTTGAGGAAATAGTTACAATTCCTGATTGGGTAAGTAGGATAATTTTTGCTAGAGTTTTCTCATAAGTGCGCTTGGCTTCAATCGAGCAGTCAAGCTGGTTATACCCTAACTTAAGTTGACGGTGAACCCCTGCTTTACGTATTTGGATTAAGCACGATGGTGTACTTGTTTGCGAAAAAAATAAACATAACGCATTCAAACCGCTTTTTACATTTGTAACCTTTTCAAGTAATCACACGTTACATGGGTTTTCCTCGATATATACTCGAATTCGAAGTTGCCAAGCTTTAGTTCTTTGAGTCGAACCTGGAATACGAGGGGTTTTCTTCAAGCTCTAATTTTCAAGGATTCAAATTCGCCATTTTTTGCTCAAGCTCGAACGCAAATCCAAACTATTCGAGGCATAGGACATTCGACGGCCGAACTTGTCGAACAGGCAGTCTAAGAACTTGCCTCCAAAAGAGGCAAACTCCAAGCCTAAAATTGGAGGCATCCTTTACCTATAAAAAGCTTTTTCTGGACGTCATCGTAAGAATTGTCAAGAATTTTCAATTTGAACTTGAATTTGTCAAAAAAAAAGATTGGAGTTCCGAGCTTTTCATAGGTGGAGGATGCATCCGATTTCAGGCTTGGAGTTTGCTCTTTTGGAGGCAAGTTTGGGGGTAGGATCCTAAACTGACAGGGCAGCAAAAGTTTTTCATCTTAAGCAAGCTTTAGCTTTTAATTGCCCTTTAATTATGGGTTCATTATTACGGTTCTTCTAATTTTTGTGGCTTTGAAGAAAGTAAATGCAAGAATTAGGTTTGTTAGAAACCCACAATTTATACTGATCTGATTCAGGATTTCTGAAAGAGAAAAAATTCAAAACAAAAGGTTACGGTAATTTTTCATTTCAGCAAGAAGGCTCGTAAAACCTAAGTTGTTTATTGCCACTTCGTAAACAGGAGTAAGAAAAAAAATAGCTTAAAATCCCATTGTTCTAACTTTGGAGTCTCAGAGGCATCCGGGAGGATGTGGAAAACGTGCCGTTAGTTTTTACCCTTTGTTCAGCGTTTACAGAAAAAAAGTGAAGGCGATCGTCTCCATGAATTATCAAGAATTAAAGGTCTTATTTCAAGTCAAAGAAATTACAAGTCTTGTTTGGTGAACATTCCTTTCTGCCTGCTCTAAGCCGTTGCAAGAAATTGCTAACGCTTTACAAATATCGAAAAGAAAGAGATTACAGCTGGTTACCACTCCAGAACTTGTGTCACACATGCGCAGTCGCCTGACTATGGTCAGTAAAATAAACCCCTTCGCGTTAATCAGTCTTCTTAATTTCTAATTTCTGGTCGGCCTTAGGGTCAGTTAATCGTCATTAAGAACCTAACCTTATAACTAACTGAAAATTGCTAAACAGGCTTAAGTACACTATAAAAAAATCCTAATTACATCTGCAATAGAGAAAAATATTTTGAGCATGCTCAGTACAGTTTATATTAGAGGTAGAGCTTTCCCTGGGGCTTCCTCCGGGGCTGAAAAGGCTTGACATGATCAGTTGGCGATGGGAGGAGCTGTCCATCTTCCAAATTGAAAAGATTGGTTAGAGACTTCGGCCGGAGGATCCGATTTCGTCCTTTTGTTGACAGTGGAGCATGTCCACAGTTCAAAAATGGCAAATTGAGGAGGTTATTACTGGAGGTGAGACGGTGGTTGCTATTACGTGGAGCTGCTGGCACGTAGTGTATGACTTTAGACTGGCTTGATGATCCCCGAGACTCCAGACTACTCCGATGACCGACGTTCAAATCGTTCATGGACTTGTAGCGGAAATCAAAGATGGGGGATCTCCGAAACAGGATTCGATTCGAGGGGCTTCCACTCAGCATCCCATGACCAGCTCCACCCCCGTCCAGTAAATTGTTCTGACTACTTCCAGCTGAGGATTTCTTAATGTATAGATGCTTTCTTTTTCCTCGTCGCATCATTAGGTCTTCCCCACTGCTTGTTGATGAGGTGTTGTTAGGAGAGCTTCCATTGCTACCGAGTGGATGAGCAGCCTGGTAGTGGTGGTTCCCTGTCATGACCATCGTGACTTGTCGACTCTGCTTCATTGGCTTATGTGAGGGTATAGTTTCTATCGGCGGCGGCTCTGGTGGCTCGTCTGTTTTTAGTTTCACTGTAGGAAAAAAAAATTCAAGCTTTATTTTTCATAACATCGTCAAGTTTACTGGGTTTCTGGCCTTGAAATGAAATATGGCGAATTTGGAAGTTTGAACTGAAAAGGAGGAGACAGAATTTTACGGGGGGAATCCTGCCCCATTAGATTATTCTGAAAATTTTTACATACAGTAGATTCGAGAAGTCCATGCAGATTTTGAGTCCCGCATTTCTAATCCTGCTGCCGGGGCTCTTAAAGCCAAAACTCCTGTGCCCCGCCAGCAGGATTTGAAAGGCGGGGCTCAAAATCTGCATAGACTTCTCGAATCTACTGTAGCATCTTTGAAATCTTTGACATAAGAACTTTTCCAAATGAAATTTTTGAGAATTCGCTTTCCTTTGACCTTTAGAGGTCAACAAAGGTCAATCAGCTGACCTAACCGAACTGGTCAAGAGATATATCAATCGAAAGGGCTTATTGCCCTGATTCTAAACATATACTACACTTGACGTTTTTAATGTGCAAAATTGCCGCCAGAGGTCAGTTAATGTTCAGGCTAAGGTTTGGCGACCCCTGGTGGCCATACTGTAGGTCAGAAGGGTGAAATGTGGTATATTTTTAGAATCAGAAGACAAAGCGCTTACGATTGACGCATCACTTGACCGGATCGGTCAGGTCAGCTTGGTGACCACCAAAGGAAGAAAACGACTTTTGAAAAATTTCTTCAGAAAAAGTTCTAGGGTATATGCTTTATAGATGCTACATAAAACTTTTCAGAAAAATTTAACGGGGCAGGATTCCTCTAACAAAATTTGCACTCATTCTTTACCTTCATGCTCCTTGAGATGACTTTTTGTTCTTGTCACTTCCTCCGCTGCTGTGGTAACATTGATGAAGGTAGTGTTTCCAGCGTTCGTTGGCTGCGGTGACAAAATCGTCTGTGATGGAGACGGCTTGACCCCTCGAACGTAGTCGTAAATCTCATCAATATCTTCATAGTCCTGGACATCAGGGATTTCGTAGTTATTTTGGTGGTTGGTTGTTGGAGAATGTGGGTCTGCTGGTGGAATTGGGTGGGGTGGGTCGAGGGATGCGAGGAGAGGGGCGGATGATGAGAGGTAAATGGGTGGGGCGTAGGCTTTCCATTGTCTCCCATCAAATCGTAGCTCTTTCTTGGAATTGATGTCGTTAATCTAAAAGTGAGAGAGATTTAACAATGAGGATTTACTCTGATTCAATAATTAGCTCTGATTGGTCAACTAACTAAAAATCAAAGAATTGAAAATCAACTTTCACTTAACCAATACCAGAGACTCCATTGTTAAAGTGAGACTAAGAAGGAAGAAAAAAAAATCAAGTCACGTAATTGACCCCTCCTGCTCTAAAATTTAATGTTATGTGATAAATAATTTTGGAGGAAGACAATTGTCTCCACGAAAAATGGTCTAATCTAATCTAATTCATCTCGTCACACAATTGGACTGAAGATTATAATCATTAAAATAAGCTCTCTTTACAAGAGAGGGATTTAAAAGTGAAAACCCACCTCTTACATAATGCGGAGAAATGATTGGCAGACTGTAATGGAGCTAAAGAGGGAACAATCACGGGCCGTGAGCGATGATTTGGTGGAATTTAGGTTTAATCAACTCAGCGCACCCTCCGGAGCAACAAATCCCTGTGGTGGGAGCGCTTTGGTGGGTCAGCAATTTTTTAAATAAAATTGAAGTCAGTCTACTCAGAAAAAAAATTTCTTGGCTTTATTTTCACATGCCATGTCCATAACTTCCATTGCTCCACGTAAGCATTTCTATCTCCGGAGCCGTTGGCTTCTGGAAAAATTATACGGTGCGCGGAGTTGTGAGTTGAGTGAACTAGGTTTATAACAAAAAATCTCCTAAAAAGTCGCTCATGAATCCAGACCGTTCCCTCTTAAGTACTCAAGGAAATTGGAGATAAAAAATTCTTTAAGAGTTTTATAATTCGACCTGGCGTCATTTTGAACTACTTAAGCGCCTTCATTTGAATTTGAATTGAAGACGTTGGTAGGAAGCCCATTATGGGTTCGTAAATTTTAAGCGAGGCCTTCAAATCTAATCCCTGAAATCTTTTGTTTGAGAAAAAAAATTTGTTATTCTAGAGAAGGAATAGGGTTCTATTGGAATTTAACTAATTTTCAATTCAGTGATTTCGAAAAGGAAATTCGATAGTTTTTTCATAAGATCAGACCCCTGAACTTACTTGAATAAGGTTTTTGGTTTGATCAACCAGCATCCTTGTCTTTTCATGAAGACGACAGAACTCCTTCATCTGATCAATTTGCTCCATATTCCGACAGATCTGAAATTTGAGTGGGACGCTGAGAGGGAGTGGAGTAATGGAAGATGAATCCTTTGAATTCTACAAGACGACAGAACTCCTTCATCTGATCAATTTGCTCCATATTCCGACAGATCTGAAATTTGAGTGGGACGCTGAGAGGGAGTGGAGTAATGGAAGATGAATCTTTTGAATTCTACAAAGAAAAATCAGATTTAGATTAAAATCATTCTTCGCTTTTTTTAACATCCCACGCCCCTAACCCTTAAAATGCTTCACCAAAATCTGGGTTTTGGGTTAGTAGTTTTGCTTGCCTGCTTAATTTTAATTTTTAAAATTCATCCCAGCAGATCTTTACTAAAATGCAATTAAAATTCAGCCAGGCTACTGCTGTTGCATAATAGCTGAAGGTAAGGAAGATGTGACCATGAAAATTGGTCCAAAATCAGTTTTCCACCGCTTGGTGAGAGATTTATGTATTACTAAAAAAAGTGCAGTTAAAAACCAGAGGCAATTGATAAATCTAACGTTTTTTTATTATTTCAACGTCATCGGCTCGAGTATCAGTTCCGTTCGACTGCTTGGAGCTGAAGATGAAAATGACACTTTGAAAACCTCAGTCCGTTATAGCCATTTTCCATTATCATCGAAAGTTAGTTGCAACAATGGAAAAAATGCTGATGGGCAAGAAGGTGTCAAAGTCAAGAGGATTGGAGAGATGAATGTTCTCTTCAGGTTGACTGGTGACCACCATTTCCTTGTGGTTAAGGCATTACAGAACGCTTTTCAATTGCTGGTAGCTTATTGTTGTAACTTGGTAGCGGGGTGACCACGACCATCACTTACCTGGCTCAAAGGCATGGCAAAGATAAGTTCTTCCTGGATTGTACTGTAGAGACGGAGCTCTGGCAGAAATTTGAAGGATGGGGAGGATGACTTTGTGGGTGGAGTGACTGCTGGTGGCTTCCCGTCGACAAGACGAACCATCATTGGCATCCTTTTGTTCAAAATATTTCTGTAAAAGAAGATGGATGAGCAAACAAAGAAGTTTAGTAAGTAAAACTCAACGAAAAATTAACAGTAATTTATAATTTGCAATCAGGGAGCTTATGAGCGGGCTTAATATATTTGCGTAATTACGCCATTCTAATTAAGTGTCATCCCTCGACAACATTAATTTGAGGCTTAACACAGAATGAATAGGTAATAGGCTACTGAAGAAACTGGTGAAGTTACATAGGCTACCTTCCTTTTATAGCTCCTTAAAATTAAATAACTCTAAAAAATGATGTAAATCATCAACTCAGCGTTCGTTTTCTACTGCAGTGGCCATTTTGTCAACGCTGCTCTTTGATTCCTTGATTTTAATTTCCAAAATGGAATTAAGTTTATTCAGAAAAAAATCAAATCATGCAACGATGCAACCCAATGCTTATACCGCACTGACGAGCAGGCGATGGAGCATGCCCATTCCCATTTTTATGATAGTCGTACTTCGACGGCATTTCGATAGCATTTCGGTGAAACGAGAGGGCACTAATTATGACGGCGCTTCTATATAGCTCTTCAAATAAAATTTTTCAAAACCTTGAAGCGGAACATTTTGAAGTTTTTTGAAAATTTCACGAAGTTGCAAAATTCTGAAAATGTCGAGTTTGGAAAAACCTTAAAAATTTAAAAAATTAAAAAATTATTTTTTTTCGAGTTTACAAATGGTGGAAATAGAAAGGGTCTGTTAAAAAAAAAAATAAAAATGGCGGAAATTGGGGAAAATTTGAAAAAAAAAAATCCACTCAGACAGACCTATAGTACACCCCAACAAACAATATTAGGGACACTCATTTTTTAAACCTACGTTTAGTAGGCTGCAGTTTCCCGCCAAACCAGCATAAAATTCTGAAACTTTTCTGGTTTCTTGTTAGTAGTAATTCCCAGTAAACGTATGACGCTTGGTTAGAGTTTTAATTTTTTGCGAAGGACGGCCTTCAGAATTTCGGCTTGAAAAATGAGTGTTCCTAAAATTGTTTTTTGGGGTGTACGATCATGATGACAGACGTAGAAACCTGCGTAAAACAAATACAGCCTTAGCCAGGGAAAAAATGGGAGCAAGCAAGTGACAAAAATTCGAGATTTTGGAATTTCTTTCAAATCTAAAAATAATTAATTTATAGGTGAGCGGGAGCGGATACTTACTTGGTTGTATGCACACCGCTAATACTGTCATGGCGAGCCAGGGGACTGAACTTCCCCTTCTGTCCAGCATTTAGGTAGACTGTTTGTCCATTTGAATCAAAGCATCTCAAGTAACGATAAACTTTCTTCCCTGATGGCACTGATACTTCACCAACGAGCACAAGGACTTCACCCGCTGGTAAAATTCGAGTCTTCTCAGAAATACGAAAATGTTTAGTACCGTCAACTCCCACTATTTCTGCCACACATCCCACTGGATTGTTACTAGTAGACGGTCGGTAGGCCTTAATTGGTTCCCGGACGAGGCATGAGTCTGGGAACTTTTGAATTAGTGACTCTACGGACGTAAGCGGAGGCACACACTTCCCTTCCTCACTCAGGATTTCAAAGTGACCCTGGAAATCTCTGGGAATGGCCAGTACTGGACCAAACGGAACGACTCGCTGCCTCTGGTTCTTGAATTTGACACATTGAGCAGAGATACTCAGCTGACGACCAGCGGAGACGAGGAGGAGGTGAGAAACTAGCGAGGGATTCCCAATGGTCGCTGATCCGAAGTTGAGGTACTGCCCGCGGAGAACCTTGACGAGAACCGGGAATTTTGAACTTTTAATCACTTCACCCAAGTACGAGCCTTCTTCGGTCCACTGACAGCTGGTCAGGACCTCACTGATGTCACTCTTCAGACTACCCATTTCCAATTGAGCTGAGATTTCTCAGTCACTTGAGTATCCTGTGGAGTCGAGGAGTAGACTGTTGTGAGAGGCTTCCGCATCCAGCTTAAAATTGACAAAGTGGCCGTGTCACATCTTTCTGCAAGTCATTCAAGGAATGATACCATTATTTCCTCATTTTTAATTCACTAGAATTATAATTAAGCCTTATTTTACGCAATGCAGCGTACACACTTCCCCCCGTCCATCACCCTAACATATTGTCACTCAGATTAGTTCAATTAACATTTTTTTTCCTAGTACCACTTTATTTACTAATAGGTTAATTACATCACGCCTTATTTTTCAACCTTGAAACACAATGCCTTGGACTCCGTTTGTCCTGGAATGACAGTTTCCTAGCCTCCATTTTTTCTAGGCGACATCTTTTCCGCTTTTCTACGTTCCAGGTTCGAATCTCGAATATGGAATGCCTTGAAAGATTTGGTTTCGGATTTGAATTTGAGCAAAAATGGCATTCGAACTATTCGAGATAAAAGAAAACAAAATTCTAATCATTCAAAATTCATCTTTTGTGATGAAATAAAAAAAATCGGATAATTTGAAATAAATACCTATGATCTTCAATGTAAAACTATAGTCCCGCCCAAAATTAAAGTGATTAAACAAAGGAATTCAAAAAAAGAAATTGAAATGTTGGTCCTTTTCTCCCACAAAATCGAATCACTCGAAATTTACGATTTCCGAATTCTAAATCTGAATCCTACGAAGCTCGACTCGAAAAACTTTTCCAAGCGATCGACACTAGACACTCGAATGCTTATTACCGAACAGTGCTTTCCAATACAGGCGAGTGTTTTGGAAAACGAAAAATTTTCCGGCGCAAAGTCTACAGTGGATCTAAGACCTTTTTTCGAGAATTTCGAAATAGCAGCCAAGCACTTGGAATAAGCGTATAACGTAATTCGAAATGAGATTGGCTGAAAACTAGAGAAAATGTATAGGTTAAACCTGGGTAGGTTAAAAGGTAAAAAGTTAACTATGCAGCAAAACTTCATGAAAAAAGCAATGGTGCACAAATGGGCATCGCCCGGCCTTTCGAGGGTTAAAGTCCTTCCAGTTTTCAGAAGCTCCCGCCTTCCCGGGTGTTTACACTGAAAAATGGTTGTCTTTCACCTTGGGTCATTAACCCACTCACCCAGATACCCAAGTCTCGCACTTTTTAGATGCCAGTAACGGTCCGTTTTGTTTTAATATGGAGAATACAGGGGTAAGGAGTGTAAACAAAGGGAATTCTCCTTGGTTAGTGGACAGCTATTTATTGAAAATCTTCGTAATCACCGTAGAGAAGCTGTGACTTACATACTGCCTACTGCGCGAGTACCTCTCCCAGTCATCTTCAGCAAACAAGAAAAATGATGCTGGGAAAATGAGGATAATACAAAGGATAGGAAAACAAAGGATCATCTCACCTGAAGGGACAAAGAAAAACACCGTAAGATAAAAAAAAACTTAATTTTCTCTTACGCCTCATTAAACATCTTGTCCTTGGCAATGAAAATTTGCGTAGAGCCTCCCTGATCTGACCCTCACTCCAAACAAAGACCAAGTTTAATTAATCTTGACTTTTTTTTTATATTTTGAATCCAAATCTAAAAATAATGCCTCTACACGCCCACCCCTCACTGTGAAAGATTTTCTTACTGCCTACCCATGCTTCATAACGTGTGTGTGTGTGATGAGTACAGTAAAAATGAGTGTAGGCGTTCCTTTGAAAATTATTTTTTGACATTTACAGTTCTTTGTTCTTGCTTAACTTTGTCAAAAAATTTGTCAAGCAAAAGATCATGATCCGCTTCCGTGTAGTTCTTTTGTCCTCGAAAAGAATGCATTTTTCCACATTTCAGAATAAAACCACAGAAACCAAAATCCATCACCTTAAGCTTCCGCATGCCTCCTAACGTTATGATTCTATAGTTCAGTTTGCATGGAAATCAGGGAGGCGAATCCAAGTGCATCTCTGAGGCTCCTCGGCTTCACACCTCTAATTTTTGCTGTTTATTACTATACACTCGTATGATGAAAAAAAAAGTTCGGAACTTGCTCAATTTTTACGTGAATTAAATTAAACGATAATTTTTTGCGTTCTTGATCTTTCCCTTCCACTTTTACTATTTTGAAATGAATGAATGGATCAGCGGCATAATTTCATTGGATAACTTGATCCATCAATTTTAGGAGGATAATTGAGCATTGAATTTCAGGCTATGAAAAATAAGTGAAGCCGTTATGATTCCATCGTGTTGGGAATGAGTGATCTCCATGTGTAATAAAGTCAGGATCCGAAATTGATTAGTGTAATTAAATTGAGAAAATTCAGGTTTAGCATTATACCTTACCAGATCATCCTCTTCTTCTCTTATCTAACCACAAATTCTCATTCATGAATTTTTTCTTTCTTTCTTTTCTTCTTTTTTGAGAAGATTCATTGAGATGTGAAATCAATAAATCAGTCTCTGATTGGCTACATGTTCAACAAGGCATAAAGAAGGAGAAAAAAAGTATGAGTGTCAGATTTTATTCAACACCTGCTAGAAAATTTCCATGTAGACCTACCATCCATCAATATAATTAATAATTCTAATTTCATAACTGAGTGAGCAGAGGGCCATAGCCTTGAGATTTCCAGGAGAAAAAAATTCTGGCTAAGGCCAACTTTTCGAGCTCATGATTTTAAAAATAAATGGAAATGAAAACCACGCATTGTTTTTTCTCCTTATTACCTAAATTGTAAATTAAGTGATGAGATGAGATCATGAATTTGTATGTGCATCTCAAACTAATTTTTTTGTAATCAGGAAATCAGATCCCAATTTTAGTGCTGATTCATTCCAAAACATCCAGAAAAAATTTCAACGTCAACGTGTTTGATTAAATTGTGAAGTTGCAAGGACGAATCCAGGAATTGCGGCATTTTAGCCAAATTTCTTAAAATCTTTTAATATTTTATTAACACTTGAATTCCCAATGTTAATTTTTTCACGTGCCAGGCGCACAGTGCCCTCAGGCGCAACTTGCGGCTGCGCATCTTGCGGCTGCGCATCTTGCAGCTGGCGCAACTAGCGATTTGTGCTGGCGGCGGTTGTGTTAGCTCCGGTTGGGCTAGCGGCGGTTGCGCTAGCGGTGATTGCGCTAGCGGTGATTGCGCTAGCGACGGTTGCGGTAGCGGCGGTCGCGCTAGCAGCCGCTGCGTTTCCAGATTTCCAGAAAGCGGAATTGAGGCTTGCGCCGCGGCTGCTACTTTTTTCGGTTGCGCTACGGTAGCACCTGCCGCAAAAAAATTGAGACCTGTGCATGCGCATGCGCAGGAGTGGGTTGTTCATTTGCAAGGCCAATGCCACTACGAAATTCAGTTGCCAATTAGAAATTAGAGGCTCTTAATTTGTTGTATCGTAAAACCGGGTGTCAATAAAAATGATGGAGAGATGTCACGCAATTCCCTATTACATGATTCCCATGTTGATTACCCTCCATTTCTTTGAAAATGAAGGAGTGGCAGTGGGGGTGCTAGTGGTTATGTTAAGGTTAGAAAGAGAGGTGCGTGAATAGCTCTGCTGATTGGTTAGCAGGAGGAGTACACTTGTCACTCACAGATTTTAACAAACGAAGAGAGTCAGATGCAAGTCAATGACACGAGGGATCAGAAGATTTTCTATAAAATCTGGTCCCTCGGATACTCGCCATAAAGGATCCTCAAGGCGAGAAAACGTGAAGGATTCCTTTCATGGATTCGCATAATAATTCGGAATAATAAAAATAATCATTCTACCAATCATCCTTCTATCTCAATATCTAATTAAGAAAACCCGAACAAACAAGAGAGCTTCCTACTGGCCCTCCATTATTGGTTGGCGTGTGAGGACTACCGGTTTGACCATGCGAAGTGGTTTTAACCTCCTTCAACTTCCTCTTTGTTTTCCGGTGGACGCAGTCGCAGAGGTAATGCTTCGCTACCTCCGTCCTCCAAATCAGAATTTGCAAAATTCTGAATTTCCTCAATCTCCTTGCATTTAATCAGAAAAGAAAATTCTTCTTAACTTTCCGCCAAAGAAGAAGATGTGTTTTATTCTTTCAAAAATGTGTGATTTGCGTTGGCTTTGAATTTTCGTTAGAAATCCATGGAAGCAAAGTGGAGTTCAGCCTGCGTAACCTAAAAGTAGGATTCCCTAAGAACGCTTCGTAAATTGAATGAGAAATAGAACACTTGAGGACGACATGACATAATTCCTTCCCCTGTTAAATTCTTCACTCCACTTCCTCCGGTGGTAGTGGGGCTGGGAAGATTCTGCAGTCACTCCGTTGGAAAATAATGGCCATTAACTTCACTAATCAAACTTAGCTCCTAAAGAACTACTTGAGTTAAATCCGATGCAGTCTACTGATCCTCTCTACCTTCTTTTTCTTAAGACGGTGAGTACAAGACGAATACAAGTTAACCTTCTAGTAATTGAATTCTTCAATCCTAATCCTTCCGTTCTCCTTCCTAAAAATTATCCACTTAAAATCACATTACTTTAATCCTTTAAACTTAAAATTAACCTCAAAAAAGGTGTTACTAGGATACATAACTCATCCTAACGCAACACGCCCTAATACCAAAAATTCTCATAAATTTTTTTTAATGTTAATCAATCCGTCAATACTCGTAATCGTAACAAATAAAAATTATTATAGCGTGTGGTCAATATTATTTAAGGTTATATGCAATTTCAGGACAGCGCCTTTGCCCTTTCACCTTTTTTTTGAACGAAAATGAACTCCTTGACGGCGGACCCGACGTCTCAAGTCCTCTAAACTGTGACACAGAGACGGCCCACACTAGTAATTAAGTTTGAAGGGAGTAACGTTATCTGTCAAGATCATTTTTTTGAAGGAGTGGATGATGATGGGGTAGGGCAGTGCCCTCCCTAAAAACTCTCAGGAATACAATTAGTGACTCGACGGAAATCAAGACTCGGAGCTAGGATCATTCATATATTAAATTGAATTTTTTTAATTTAGCTTCTTTTTTTTGGGTTTTTTTAAATATAATTAGAATTTTTTCTTATTCAGATTTTCTAATTTTTTGAAAAGGATTTAAAATTTTTGAATATGCAGCGAGGAAGCTGTTGGGGTCGGGTGTGTACAATTCCAAGAATGCGTGCATGTGTTTGGAGTTAACGGTTGATTCATTTGTTTCGCTTGAGGTCTGATGTGTATTTGAGTGACTTTGAATGGAATTGAGGGCAGGATGACCTCCGCCTCACTCTTCATCACCACTCCGTCAATCTCTTTTTACAAAAGTTTTGATCCCATTCCTCATTCATAAATTTTACAATTTTCACATTTAAGGAGAATTAATAGGCAAAAAAAATGAAAAACATATTTTAGGATCCTTGTCAAAATAA